>SJYC01125466.1:0-220140 GCA_006408675.1 Madoqua kirkii | reverse complement strand
GATTCAAGCTGGTTTTAGAAAAGGCATAGGAACCAGAGATCAAATTGCCAACCTCTGCTGGATCATTGAAAAAGCAAGAGAATTTCAGGAAAAAAAAATCTATTTCTTTTTTACTGAGTATGCCAAAGCCTTTGACTATATGGATCACGATAAACTGTAGAAAATTCTGAAAGAGATGGGAATACCAAGCTACCTCACCTGCCTCTTGAGAAATCTGTATGCATGTCAGGAAGCAACAGTTAGAACTGACTGGACATGAAACAACAGACTGGTTCCAAATAGGGAAAGGAGTATATCAAGCTGTATATTGTCACCCTGATTATTTAACTTTTATGCAGAGTACATAATGTAAAATGCTGGGCTGGATAAAACATAAGCTGGAATCAAGACTGCCAGGAGAAATGTCAATAACCTTGAATGTGCATGCAGATGACACCACCCATATGGCAGAAAGTGAAGAGGAACTAAAGAGCCTCTTGATGAAAGTGACAGAGGAGAATGAAAAAGTTGGCTTAAAGCTCAACATTCAGAAAACTAAGATCATGGCATCTGGTCCCATCACTTCATGACAAGTAGATGAGGAAACAGTGGAAATAGTGGTAGACTTTGTTTTGGGGGCTCCAAAATCACTGCAGATGCTGACTGCAGCCATGAAATTAAAAGACGCTTACTCCTTGGAAGCAAATTTATGACCAACCTAGACAACATATTAAAAAGCAGAGACATTACTTTGCCAAGAAAGGTCCATCTCATCACGGCTATGGTTTTTCTAATAGTCATGTAGGGATATGAGAATTGGACTATGAAGAAAGCTGAGTGCCAAAGAATTGATGCTTTTGAACTGTGTTATTGGAGAAGACTCTTGAGAGTCCCTTGGACTGCAAGGAGATCCAACCAGTCCATCCAAAAGGAGATCATTCCTGAATATTCATTGGAAAGACTGATGCTGAAGCTGAAACTCCAATACTTTGGCCACCTAATTTGAAGAGCTGACTCGTTGAAAAAGACCCTGATGCTGAGAAAGATTGAAGGCAGGAGGAGAAGGGGATGACAGAGGATGAGATGGTTGCTGGGACTCAATGGACATGAGTTTGAGTAAACTCTGGGAGTTGGTGATGGACAGGGAGGCCTGACGTGCTGCAGTCCATGAGGTCATAAAGAGTCATACAGGACTGAGCAACTGAACTGAACTGCCTTTCAGACTCTTTTGTTGACTATGAGGTCTACTCCATTTCTTCTAAGGGATTCTTGCCCACAGTAATTGATATAATGGTCATCTGAATTAAATTCACCCATTCTTGTCCATTATAGATAACTGATTCCTAAATCGTTGGTGTGCACTTTGGCCCTCTTCTATTTGACCATTGGCACCCCACTCCAGTACTCTTGCCTGGAGAATCCCATGGACAGAGGAGCCTGGTGGGCTGCAGTCCATGGGGTTGCTGAGAGTTGGATACAACTGAGCGACTTCACTTTGACTGTCCACTTTCATGCATTGGAGAAGGAAATGGCAACCCACTCCAGTGTTCTTGCCTGGAGAATCCCAGGGATGGGGCAGCCTGGTGGGCTGCTGTCTATGGGGTCGCACAGAGTCGGAGACGACTGAAGTGACTTAGCAGCAGCATTTGACCACTTCCAATATACCTTGATTCATAGACCTAACATCCCAGATTCCTATGCAATATTGTTCTTTAAGGCATTGGATTTTCACCACTAGACACATGCACAACTGGGCCTCATTTCTGCTTTGGCTCAGCCTCTCCATTTCTTCTGGAGCTATTTCTCCACTCTTTCCAGTAGGATATTGGATACCTACTGACCTGGTTGGGGGGAGGTTCACCTTTCAGTGTCATAGTTTTTTGCATTTTCATACTGTTCATGGGGTTCTCAAGGCAAGAATGCTGAAATGTTTTGCCATTTGCTTCTCCAGTGGACCAAGTTTTGTCAGAACTCTCCACCATGACCTGTCTATCTTGGGTGGCTCTACATGTCATGGTCAAAGTTTCATTGAGTTAAACAAGGCTGTAATCTATATGATCAGTTTGGTTAGTCTTTTGTGATTGTGATTTTCATTCTGTCTGCCCTCTAATGGATAAGTATAAGAGGCTTGTGTTAGGTTCCTGCTGGAAGGAACTGGCTGTGGGGAAAACTTGCTCTGGTGGGCAAGGCCATGCTCAGTAGATCTTTAATCCAATTTTCTGTTGATGCTGTGTTCCCTCCCTGTAGTTTGGCCTGAGGCCAAGCTGTGGTAGGGTAATGGTGACATCCTCCAGAAGGACTTAGTCCAGCTCACCACTGGACTTAGTCTTGGCTCCCAGCACTGCTGTTGTCAGTGCCCCTGACCCTGTGGCAGGCCACTGTTGACTCACACCTCCACCGGAGACTCCCAAACACTTACAGCCAAGTCTGGCTGAGTATCCTGTGGGGCCACTGCTCCTTTCTCTTGGGTCCTGGTCTGCCCAGCGTTTTGTTTGTGCCCTCCAAGAGTCTGTTTCCCCAGTCCTGTGGAAGTTCTGTAATCAAATCCTTCTGGCCTTCAAAGTCAGATTCCCTAGGGATTTTCAGTCCCTTTTCTGGATCCCCAGGTTGAGAAGTCTGTTGTGGGGCCTAGAATTTTCACAGCAATGTGAGAACTTCTTTGGTGTAATTGTTCTCCAGTTTGTAGATTGCCCACCTGGTGGCTCTATGTGTGCTGGGCTGTGCTTAGTTGCTCAGTCATGTCTGACTTTGCCATCCCATGGACTGTAGCCTGCCAGGCTCCTCTTGTCTAAGGGGATTCTCCAGGCAAGAATACTGAAGTGGATAGTCATGCCCTCTTCCAGGGGATCTTCCCAACCCGGGGACTGAACCCAGGTCTCCTGCACTGCAGGCAAGTTCTTTACCATCTGAGCCACTATGGAAGCCCTGTGGCTAATGGCAACCTCCTCCATGAGGGCTTGGGCTGCACCTCCTAGGACAGCTGCTCCGTGGCAGGTCACTTCTGACCTAGGCCTCCACAGGAGACCCTCAAACACTCACAGGGAGGTCTGGCTCTCTCTCTTTCGATCATCACTGCTCCTCTCTCTGGGTTCTGGTACATACAAGATGTTTGTATCCTCCAAGTGTCTACCCTGTGGCAGCACCCAAATACATAAGCTAAGCTCAGTTCAGTTCAGTCGCTCAGTTGTTTCTGACTCTTTCTGACCCCATAGACTGCAGCATGCCAGGCTTCCCTGTCCATCACCAACTCCTGGAGCTCTCTCAAACTCATGTCTATCTAGCCTATCATGCTATCCAACCATCTTACCCTGTCATCTCCTACTCCTCCTGCCTTCAGTCTTTCCCAGCATCAGGGTCTTTTCCAATGAGTCAGCTCTTCACATCAGGGGGCCAAAGTACTGGAGTTTCAGCTTCAGCATCAGTCCTTCCAATGAACATTTAGGACTGATTTCCTTCAGGATTGACTGGTTTGATCTCCTTGTACTCCAAGGGACTCTCAAGAGTCTTTTCCAATACCATAGTTCAAAACCATCAGTTCTTCGGCACTCAGCTTTCTGTATAGAAAATCCACACATGACTACTGGAAAAACCATAGCTTTAACTAGACGGACTTTTGTCAGCAAAGTAATGTCTCTGCTTTTTAATAGCTGTTTAGGTTGGTCATATATAATCTCAAAAGTGAAGAATACAGCTGTGGATACATCACATGAATATAATTTTAGAATCTGCAGAATTTCAGAGAAGATGGTACACTGACTCTTATCTGGCTGATAACTTTCAGCTCCAGGCTGATTTCTGTTGGAATAGAGTCTATTCTTTGTTGAAGGAGCAGAGCAACCTATGGTTCTGTAGAGATGACAGGTGCTTTGCTCTCCGCATCACACCCATGCCTTTTCAAGAAGGAACAGACATTTGGATCTCACTGCTGGAGACCTCCATCTGCGGAATAAGAATAGCACAACAGAAGACCATCCCATGCTGTTTTGCTCTGGTCTGCATTGTCTCAATCACAGATCAAATGAGAATTCACTTGCTTTCATACTTTTTCAGTCTTCCTGGGGTTCTCTGTGTCTGCTAGCAAGCCTGAGGTTGATGGATGACTCTGGGATGCCTAGCTTTGTGCTAAGTGTTGTCAGAACATCCAGAGGTTGGTTTGGAAACATGCTGCTCAAGCTTGGGGACTGGCATTCTATTATGGGAGACCCCCACAAAGGCAGATTCTGATGCCTATTACCCGTTTCTTGTGTCTGAAAATATACCGTGAATACCTGTGAGGGAGAGGCCTGGACTATACACAGACTTATCTTACTCAATAAGCTTCTTGTAACTAGTGTGATGAGCAGAGAGGTAGGGTTTGAACCTTCTCTGTGTCTCAGTTTCCTCATCTGTAAAACTGGGTTAGTACAAGTTCTTGTCTAAAACACTTCAGTTCAGTGACTTGATCATGTCCAACTCTTTGCAACCCTATGGTCTGCAACACACCAGGCTTCCCTGTCCATCAGATGTACTTTAGAATTCTAAATTTTTTCAAATTTTAGAAAAATAATGCTGTGCGTTCTGAGTATTACCTCATGTGCTGGCCATGTGTGGAGCTGTACTGTGCAGAAAATTCATTTATATTTACATTATTGTTTCTGCAGGAAAATCTAGGAATACTCACAGTAAGTGAGAAAAATAGAGACTATCATTAGTTTCATGTTGGTTAAGGTCAGGTTTTCCTGCCAAGTGAGCTTGCTGCAAATCTATTAAAAAACGTTTTGACTTTTAGGATTTTGTAGATTTAAAAACTGCAGAGAAGGCTATGTGGATCTGTACTATCTCTAGGGCCGCTACTCAGTCATAGGGCTTTTGTGCAAATTAGAACAATACATCTTCTGGGTGGTCAAGCCCCTGTGCAGGTAACTTGGCAATTGTGGTGAAAAAAATGCATCTCTTTTCAGAATGTATGTGCTCAGTCATGTCCAGTTCTTTGGGGCCCCATGGACGTAGCCCGCAAGGCTCCTCTGCCCATGGAATGTCCCAAGCAAGAGTACAGGAGCATTTCCTTCTCCAGAGGATTTTCTTGACCGAGGAATTGAACCCATAGCTCCTTTGGCAGGTGGATTCTTTACCACTTGCACCACGTGGGAAGGGTAAATGTCAAATGTCAACCCCATCCTGAACCAGGCACCTTTGTGCAGTACACAACCTGTGGGTAGCCTCATGCCTCAGAGTTGCTGGAAAAATACACAGTACATAAGAAGACCCCCTCCCCCAGAGCTATGGCTCTGTCTCAGACTGTTCTCTAGACCATCACTTCTCAAATGTGAACATGCTAATGAACCACATGGCCTCTTAAAATTTAGGAGGGCCAGTTTGGGGCCTGAAACTGTGTTTCTAGCAAGTTCCCAAGTAACATTCAGCTTTTCCAGAAACCTGTTCCTCCTCATGTGATCTCCATTAATGGCTCCAATCTCCAATGACTATATCCCAAGCTGGTAACATGCCACTCTTCTCATTTCATTTTTCTCTTTCTTACTACACATTCATTTAGCTACTAAAAACCACAGATTGTATCCTCTCCCCACCCCTTAGTATTCCTCCCGTTCAAGGTTTCCCAACCTTGGCATGTTTTAGCCAGACAATTCTTTGTTGTGGATATCTGTCCAGTGGAAGGCAAAATTACCACTGTTCCAATCCCTCACCTTCCTTTCTCCAGCAATGGACTTGCATCCCTTCTTTCCTGGGGATGGTTTGATGTTTCATTATCACGTGTGTTTTGACCATGTTGTAACTGCTAACATTCCTGTGTTCTCACTTGGTTATAAGTTCTAAAAATCTCCATATTCTTAGCATCCTGCTTAGGGTCTAACACAGATAGATGCTTAACCTATTTAAATAAGTGAGTGAATGAATGAATGAAAGTATTCCCTGACAGCTGCAGGCTCCTTAGTAGGGTGAGGATGCTCAGAACTCAGCTTGCAGGAGATCTGCTCAGGGCTAGAGTAACACCTGGCTATGTCTGCTGGGAGCCTGACGTCGCAGACATCCAAAGCTGTTTCTGCTCCCAGACACTCCCACCTGCCCTTCAGCCTTTGTCTTGACCCGTTTTTGTCTGGTCTCTTTACACTGCTCAGAAAGGTCATTCATCTTACTACTGCTCACCCCGGGTGCACCATGCAGCAATGCTATGTGAACAGCTGTTTGAATACAACATCTTTGTCCTTAATGGTACCCTTGACGCTGGATTCAGGGCTTATCGCTGAAGTCTAGGTTACTGGTCTGTCCAGACCATCAGAGTACTTACGGCTCATGTGTTCCATTCATTAGACTTGCAGGCTCTTCTGAGATCCCAATTTGAATTTCAATTTTCCCATTTGGCTTTTAGTTGAAGCCCAGCCTTTCTGAATAATTTATCCACAGCTGTTTTGGTAAGACACCAAAATAGACAACTGTGAGATGATGGAGAATGTAAGTATTGGTCTCTGCCCCAGTTTCTGATGCAGAAGTCCTGAAACCTTTGTAATTTTCTAAGTAATCAGAGCATCTTTTATTTTAATAGTCTTTGACCCCAGTTCCTGCCACAGAGCTCCTCAATCCCTTGGAATTTCCTGGGTAATAGCAATGTATTTTTTGTTCTAATGAGGTGACTCTTGGTGGAGGCTCTGGACACCAGAAAGACCAGGTCATGATTAGAAGGTTGGAATTTTTAGCCCCATCCTTTGTTCTCTAGAAAGGGGGAAAGAGCTGGAAATGGAACTAATGATTGATCATTGCCTATGAGATGAAGCCTCCTTAAAAATTCCCACAGCATGGGATGTAGAGAGCTTCTGGGTTGGTGAACCCTTGGAGGTGGCACTCCAAGGAGGGGCATGGAGGCTCTGAGTCCCTTTCCACACTTTGCCCATGCATCTCTTCCATCTCGATGTTCATCTGTGTCTTTTATCATATCCTTTCATAATAATTTATAAACAATACAGAAACTGTTTTCTTGAGTTCTGTGGGCCACTTTTGCAAATTAATTGGACCTGAGGAAGGGGTGGTGGGAACCTTTGATTTATAGCCGATTGGTCAGGAGCACAAGTGACAGCCTGAACTTGGGGTGAGGGGTGAGCTGTCTTGTAGGACTGAGCCCTTCACCTGTGGGATCTGATGTTACCTCTAGGCAGACAGTGTCAGAATTGAGTCATTTGTAGGGCACTCATCTGGTGTCTTCCCTGGTGTGAGCTTCCCAGGTGACTCAGCTGGTAAGGAATCTGCCTGCAGTGCGGGAGACCTGGGTTTGATCCCTGGGTTGGGAAGATTCCCTGGAGAAGGGAATGGCTACCCACTCTGGTATTATGACCTGGAGAATTCCATGGACTGTATAGTCCATGGGTTTGCAATGGATATGACTGAGTTGGATATGACTGAGCAACTTTCAGTTTTTCACCTGTGTCACAGAGAATTGCTTGTTGTGGGGAAAAACTTCCCCACATCTGTTGTCAGAGAGTGATTAGTGCTGTGAGAAGGAAGGAGAAACAGGAGGGGAACTGAGTTGTTCCTATGACAACACAGGGAGAATTTTAATTTATTTGGAAGAATCGTCTAGCTTTCTGCGACTATTTTAGTCTGAAATTTACCCTTTTAGTCTTCTGGCTCTTTTGTTGTATCCTCTCTTTGCTTGTATTTAATCAAGTTTTTGCCACTTCAGGCAAAGTTTTAAAGTCTCTTCATTAACATCATCATTCCCAGAATTCACACTTCTGGCCCTCTCCCCTGTTGGCCCATCAGTGATACTAATTCCAATGGGCTAGGGGGTCAAGCAGACCTGTATTTGAATCCTGTCTCTGTCACTTATGAGTAATTTGGGGCAAGTTATCTAAGCATTCTAACCATCTGCTTCCTTATCTGTAAAAAGAGGGTAAGTATCTATCTGTGTACACCAGAAACTTACACAACATTGCAAATCAACCATACTTCAGCTTTTTAAAAAGGAAAGAAAAAAAAAACCTATTTTAAAGTATCTACCTTGTTGGTTGCTGTGAGGATTAAATGGAAAACATTTAGTGTGTTACAAGTCATATAGTAAACTATGTAAATTAATAGAAGTTAGTCACTTTTATGGTTAACTTTATGAAGCTATTTTTGGAAAAGACTACATGAAAAGCCAACAATTTCAAGGCACCTGCAGTTGAATCTATGCTCATTGTACAGAGAACCTCAGTGTACAGGTATCATTCCAGTAGACAGAGGCCCTTCTTCCTTCATTTCTTCTTTAGGCATTTTTCTTCCACCCTGTTGCCACTTTGGTTCTAAGCACAAAGTTGTTTCTGGCTTGATCTATCAGGTAAAGGTCCAAAGCTGGATGCAGCCACAAGAAACCTTCTCTAGCTGCTGGCTTGTCCAAACCAATGTGAAATTCAAAGCCCTTGTTATTCTCCCATAACGAGATGCTCTGTTATTTTTAAAAACAACATTGAAAAATAAAAAGCAGATTAATACAGAAACTGTTTTTCATTCTAGTTTCTTGTATTTCAAATTAATGGGGATATGTAGGAACTTGGAGCCTGTGTTTCCTTGGTAGACCACTGAAAAAGGGAAGGGTAAACTGGTCTCCAATCTTAAATCTGGGTATGAGCTCTTTTTTTCCTGCAGCTACTTCTACCATTTTTTTTTTCTCCTTTTGTCTTCCATCTTAATCTCATTCTAATGCTGTTGCCTTAACTATGTTTTTGAAAGTTTTTACTTCCATGGTACCATCTAATTGCTAATTGAGCTCTTTGGTGTAAAGCCACAAAGAGTCACAGTGTAGGATGTGGGTAGATCATTAGAGAGTGTCAACACTGGAAGGAATGAGGTCATCTGACTTCTCAAACTGTGCTGCTTAGAACCCTAGGGTTCCCTGGAGGTCCATAGGCATTCTACAGAAGAGGCTCAGCTGGGCCTCACAGTATCTCCATTTCATCTATTTTTACATGAGTGGTTAGCACACAACAAATTTTTGAGGCTTATTTTTCTCCCCCTAAAACTGAAAAGTCACAGAGCTCAATTTTGTAATTTTACCGATAAGGAAACTTTGGTCCAAACTGAATGTGATTACCTCTAGATTGCAAACAACTCCTTGGTGGATGAACTGGGGCTAGTGACCTCAGGGGTTCTTGCTTCTTTTTAAAATTTATTTTTAATTGGAGGATAATCACTTTACAATACTGTGTTGGTTTCTGCCATACATCAACATGAATCAGCCATAAGTACACATATGTCCCCTCCCTCTTGAACCTCCCTCCCACCTCCCACCCCATCCCATCCCTCTAGGTTGTCACAGAGAATCAGTTTGAGCTTCCTGAGTCATAGAGAGAATTCCCACTGGTTATCTCTTTTACATATGATAATATATGTGTTTCCACGAGGAGTTCTTGTTAATCTCGACTCTGGCATAATTCAGATGTTGCTGCTTTTCTTGTTTCAAAGGGGAAGAGACTAAGGCACTGTGTTTTGAACTGTTCGCAGCCAGCCAAGTGTTTGGAATCAGCAGGCTCTTCCATTCTGACTGTTCTGTCTATGGATTGTTAAGATGTGAGGATGAGGCTGTTGCTAGGAGAGGATTGTGGGCCAGGGGAATGGTGGTTTGTTTGGTTTCATTTTTTTTTTTTCTCTCGTATCAGTCTTGCTAGAATGTCACTTTAAAAAAAGTTTTATATTGGCAATGTCCATCATTCCAGAAACAAGATGTGTGATAAACTCCTTATGGTAAATGTAGACCAGATCAGTCTTTACCATCTTGTGAGTCATCCCAGGGTCCCAAGGACCCACAGTGTGCCAGCAGGGGTCAGAATTGTCCCTTGGGGGGATTCCCTCAGAGGGCTGTTTTCCATCCAACACTCTTGGGTTTTTTCTACCTATCCCCACCCCCACACGCATTCTTGGCTAATGGTTCGTCATTTTAGACTTTCTGAGAAAATATTTGAAATGGTTTTGGGTGCCGAAATGAAACTGTATTTTCTAATGCCATTCCCTGGAGGATGGCATGGAAGCCCACTCCAGTATTCTTGCCTGGAGAATCCCATGTACTGGTGGGCTACAGTCCATGGGGTTACAAAGAGTCAGATATGACTGAGGGACTAAGCACAATGTCAATTAACACCTACCATTATGAGAGTGATTTAAATACCAAAAATTGTAGGGAAGTTGTCACTTGAGAAAGGAGAGCTCTTGCCGAGAAAGGACACTTTGGCATCAGACACTCATGATTCTGCCTGGGGTTATTTTTGTTCACTTGGGGGGGATTGGTAATAACCTCTGGCCTTGGCAGTGTCCTGGGCCACAGGCTGCTTGGTTTCTGTAGCTTCTGCCTCATCACTCAGGAGACAACTGTGGCACCATCAGAAATAAGGATTAGAGGGCATTTAGGAAATGGCAACCCGCTCCAGTGTTCGTGCCTGCAGAATCCCAGGGACAGGGGAGCCTGGTGGGCTGCCGTCTCTAGGGTTGCACAGAGTCGGACACGACTGAAGCGACTTAGCAGCAGCAGCAGTCTTACTCTAAGGCGGGTAAGCTAAGACTGGGGGTGTCTTTACTCAGCCTTGCTTCCCGCTGACATTTACATTATCCCAAATGAGACAGGGACAGACCAAAACAGTCATATTCGCTCACCATGTTAAAGATCAGGCACGTTCCCATTTGTTTAAGAAAACTAAGCTCCACGGGGACATTTTCCAACCAGATTCATTCAACCAGAGCAACGATAGCAGTGACGCCAGGAGTGGGAGGCAGCCAGGCCACTGGTGTTAACAACCCGCTGGTAAATGGACACACAGACCCCATATCTGGCACGGGTGAAAAAATGGGGTATATTTTCTAATCCAATATTCTCATGTTAAAATGTTTACATGATACATTTTTTAAAATTAGGGGACAGTAAAGTTGCAACTTTGAGATGATTTCTTCTTTGGCATATAAATATTTTTTATCAGTAAAACTAAAAATAGCCATTAACAGGACTGAAAGAAGCTGTATAGGATGTCAGAAAAGCAGCAGGTTTGGAAAGGGAAAATAGAGCTTTGAAGGAAGGGTCTACAATTTCTGAAATGAGGACAGTTGTGTCACTGAGTGCCACAACTCTTTTATTTATTCGGCCATGCGGGATCTTTAGCAGTGGCATATGGGATATAGTTCCCAACTAGGGACTGAACCAGGACCTCTGCATTGGAAGTGCACAGTCATAGCCCCTGGACCACCAGGGGTGTCCCAAGCGTCACAACTTTGAAGGCCCATTAACCCACATTGGAATATCGGCTCTGGCTGTTTCCTTATTTTTCACGGGGATGGTAGTCTATACGATCAGGGTGGGCCTTCCAGTGCATTCCTCTACAGGAATGAAGCTTCTGTTCTGTTCATCCACTAAACAGACATGGTTTGGGTCTGTGGAGGTCTTTACCGTGGCCAAGGCTGCCCGTGGGGTCAGCGTCTCTGTCTCTCCCTTTCTATCCTCTGATGCACACGAGCAGGGCCCCCCACATGCTAAGGAACACAGCCCAGCCCACCCCTGTAGTCCTATGTCGATGAGCCATGAACAAACCATACACAGAGAGAAGCTTCTTTTTTTCTTCAATTTAATTGAAGTTACTTAGAAAAATAATCAGGCTTGAATGGCTTTTCCTGGAAGAAGATTCATGAACATTTTCACGCTTTTGTTGGAATGTGGAATTCAGCTTTCTTGAACAGTACAGTAAGATACAGGGAGAGTTTTCTACAAGCCCTCTACTGCATACAACTATGTAAAAGAAAAAAAATCACACTCCACAGATGTTAAATTATAGGTCCATATGCCATACTAAGCTTGCTCATAAGAAAACAGTACCGGCCGCCCCTTCTGTGCCTCACAAAGTGTAACAGACTGAAATTCGCCTGTTAACGGCCGAGAGTCAAGCTGGTTGTAGAAGATCCTGCCGCCTGTTTGTAGGGTCCAGTTGCCTGTGATGGAAAAAAGCTGGAGGAGATACTGGCTGTGGGGACTTTGCGGGAATGATGTCAGTCCTGCTGACACGAAGGGGAAAGAAAGGGACTCTGGTCCCCAGGATTGCACAGAACAGGGCAGCTCAGATCACGTGTATGTGGAGGGGAGGGCTGGGCTGTGAGACATCTGCTCTGAGCCCCACTCACCAGGGACACAGTCCCTCAGTATCTGGCTCGCTTAGAATCAGGACTTTTGCAGTCACTAGCTCAGCACTGGTCCAGACCCCACCAGCTAAGCTTTTGTTTGGGGAATTTTCTACCAGCAGGGATTGGACCCTGGTGCTTCCACACCTTCGCCACCAGGACACTGATCTGATGAAGTTTCCACTGTCCACTGCCACCCTATGCCATCCACGTGAACAGGCAGGACAGTGAAACTCACCTGGTGGACAGGTGGGAAGGAAGGTTTCCCTCTGAGACACCATAGGTCAGCAGACTGTCCTTTTTCCCAGACCAGCTGGGGAAACAGAGATGGGAGAGGGTCTGGAGCAGCTGCAGGAATTCAAACCCTGTGGCTAATAGAGTTGTCCAACCAAAGGGACAGGTTAAGCAAGAAAGTCCTTGTAAAGGCTACTCTGTACCTGGTTTTGAAGACAAGGCAGCACCTTTGAAAAGTCGCTGGGAGATGGGACACCTGCCTGTACTTTTCTCCAGCTAAGCATGCAACAGAAAGCATGTTCAGTTTTCTTAAAAAAAAAAAAAAAAGGAACAAAAGAACCAAGAACTTTTATTTTCCAGGCACATTTTCACCTATGGATTCTTTTTAACCAAGGACAGAGAGTTCTTTCTACATTCTGCAAAAATGATTGAATCTATTTTTTTTAAGTTTTTATGGCATTAGAAAATAAACTATGAACACAAAACAGGAGAAGAGCCCTTCGTGGTTGAACCACACTGCCGTATGGTCCTGAAGGACACTCTTTCTCACTAGAGGGAGAAGATGGACGAAAGAAGGCATCATAGCTAATCAAAAATGGACGAGACATAGAAACACAAAGCTTGGGAAATCTACGTGAATATCCACTTAGAAAAACAAAAAGGACATAGTGAGCAATTTCAAAGTATAAAATTGAAGGAGCACTCGTTAAGGGTTGAGCAGTCAGCTTGCATTGAGCAATCTTAAGCTAGAATGCTGGGGGTCTAGCCGAGGCTTTGTGTCCCCTCCCTCCTTTCTGTCCACCCGACCCAAGATTTCTCTGCTTCCTGCAGCAGGGAGGGAACTGTGGCCCATGTAATATCCAGAATTAGAACCACTGCACGTAGGCAAAAATTGAATTCATTTGGTCAAGTACCGTCACTGCTATAATAAATCAGGTGGGCACAGTGGTGTTGCTTTATTGTTGCTGTGTTTTGGATATTTTTGGAGGGGAGGGGTGAGGGAAGCAGTTTTTATCCTAGAAGACCTCAGATGTGCTAAAACAACCTAACCAAAGCCTACACAGTGCAATGCTAGCTCTGTGAGATATCTGTAAAATACAGCATCCTGCTCATGGAAAGTCAGGAAATGCCACGGGCTCAATCAGGGATGCTCCTGGGGATTCACAACACACAGCACACAATCAAGGCTCTGAAAAGTCCTGCAGAAAGGAAATGGACAAGGACCGCCTTCCCAAAGACACTTGACCACAAAACCCTTATTTTGCATCACACCAACTCGTGTCTGGGGAAAACCTGTGTTCTCTGAAGCACGTTATCAGGAAATGCCAGAAACCTCTTTTATCAGTAGAAGCTTTGTCTCTGAGGACAGTTTCCCCTGCCTGGTCATAGCGTCCAGGAATAATAATACCAGAGAGAGCTGAAGTCTGTCCCTCTACTCGCATACATCTCTGTCCATCAAGGGTATGGTCGCTGTGCCCTTCGAAAAGGGGAGAGAGAGCTTGGAAGAAGGTATATGACATTTTATAAATAGCTTCGGCCACCCTCTCCAGTGCATGCCTCACTCACATTCAATAAAATAATTTTCTCAGTGAGACATGGCAGCTGTTGCTCACTGAGCTGGCTGTGAGCTTGCTGATAACAGTTTTAATAGTTTCTGTGAATAAATTATTCATTTTTTGTTTGTTTAGAATACTCTCATCTCTGTGCTATACACTGAATCAAAAAAAAACCAAAAAGCAAAACTTACCCCCACCCCACCCCCTATTATTAGCACTATTATTATTATATACAGTCTCTGCTACCAACTCATTTACTGGCTGTAAGAGGGAGATGGCTCAAACTTCAACCATGGCCTCGGAAATGAGAAGCGTGTGCAGGTGTTAATTAGCAAGAAACAGGAAATGGAATGTTTCCAGCCTTACAGAGGAAAGGGGCGTGAATTACCATCCCAGAAGGCGGTCCTTGCTGCTCCCTGCTGGTGGTCTTGAGGGCGCTGATGGTCTCTTGGCCTCTGGAGGACATGGGAGAGGGTACGCCTGTGCTTGTATGTACAGTCTGCCTCTGACCTTCACCAGGAGTAGAAATGCCAGGCCATTGCAAATCCTCTGATGTCAGAGTCCTGCACAAAATTTCAATCTTTTTTACATGGCAAAGAGTAGAAAACAACACTTCTGGGCGGAGACCTGAATGCTCGGCTGAAAATGACAGGAGGCAGCGGTTGGCGAATATCTCCCTTTCCCTCAACAAGGCAGACATCACTAATCGGTTACAGCATTCTTCCATGCCGTGCCTGGCAAATCTCTTCTGGGGCTTAAAGGCAAATATTACCAATAAACTGGAATGGGCACATGACAGGGAATTGGTCACCTCTTGTGTTAGGCAAAGAGCTTGGACTACTCAAGTGGCCTGCTTCAAGCATGTGGTTTTCAAACTGGGCCATAAAAGATGTGAATTTGTAGGGATCCGATCCTCCTGGGGTAATCCATGAAGAGTCCAAACCTCACATTAAGTCCACGGGTACCAGGGGTTTGCTAATTGTCGAGCTGGATACTCTGTGTCTATGTAAAGCTTCTTGAGGGCTGAGACTATTGGTTTTGTTCAATGCTCTACCCACAGGGTCTAGAATTAGGCCTAGCACATAGTAGTTGCTCAATAAATACTTGTTGAATGTAAAGCAACAGCCATTTCACCTTCATCACAACTGGCACTGCCAGTTAAAAATTCTGTACAAAAGCCTATTCTACCAGATTGCTAATTCTGGTGGGGTGGGGTGGGGGGGGAAGCCACAATCAGCTTTCTCCTTGGGATTAAAAAAAAAAAATCACTTTTCTTTAGCATGACATGACTGAAGTCAGTCCCTTGCAAAGGTGGCTCTATTTATTTCCAGCAGAATTTTAAGAATGGTGGCATCAATGGACAGCATAATAGTTATCACAGTGACTCTGAGCAGTTAGGAGAACATTCATGCCCCTGCAGGAGCTGTTTGCAAGCACAAAATGGAAACATAGATTTCTTCGGAAAAGACATTAAAATCTTGTTGCCCCCCCAAAGAAATCTATACAGAGACCATGTTTAAATAACTATAAATAACTTAATTAGCATTTATGGAATGCACAATTCATGGAATTCACCAGAACACAAAGAAACCTCTGAGACAGTGTCATGGGATTCACGTCTAAAAAACCAAGGACACCCATCCTAGTCCCCTGCCAAGACAGCCGTCCTTCCCTAGTAAGGATTTTAAATAATTCTCACCATGCTGCTCGCAGCATCAATCCCCAAAGAAATATTAATTTACAAAATAACCCAATATCCATATAATTCTTTTTGACAAATAAAAATCTTAAATTAAAAAAAGCACGATTCTCTCTCCCCTCTCCCTGCCCACACCCTCCCCCCCACCTTCATTCCAATTTCAGGTAGCTTGGCACTGAGTAATTGAACATTAAAAAATCGAGTTTGTAGACTTCGTACAGCTGCGTCTGGTGCTCCGAGCTGATGTTCTGGAAGAACTCTGTGGTCATTTCATCAGTAGTTCTCGTGGACTTGGCGTAGGTGGGGAACTTCAGGTAGCTGCCCACGCCCGCCAGCTGCAGGACGTAATTGGAATCCTCCTCCAGCGTCTCGTACTTGCCCACGAGGTCGTAGTGGATGTGGCATGGGTGGCACAGGGAGTAGACCGTCTGCCAGTGTTCGTTGAAGGGCTCCTCGCGCTGGGTGTGGGGGTCGATGAGATACGCCACGAACTCCTCGAACTTGACGTCGTCGCCCTTGCGCAAGGCCTCCTGCGTGGCGTTCTTGCGCTGCCGCTTGATGATCTTGGTGCCGTAGCGCTTGTGGAAGGAGGTGTTGTATTTCTGCGTGAACTTGTTCCGGTAGGCGGACACCAGCCTTTCAAAGGGCTCCCGCACGAACAGGAACTTCATGTAGCTTTTCAAGCGGTGGTTGATCTCCGGGATGCTGTACTGGTTGAGGGTCTTCAGGTTGGCCGAGACATGCGCCTCATTGGCCGGGATCTGCATGGGGTCGCTGTACTTGCCCCGGCCGGTCAGCACCATCATGAGCCGCTTCCAGTTGGTGCACGCCACCTTGGGCACGTAGCAATGATGAGCTCGTGGTCCTCGTCCACCACCAGGTGCTTCAGGTCGCTGGGGGTCAGCACCCGCCGCTTGCGGCTCGTGGCGCTGTTGGCCCGGCAGGTGTCGGTGACCTGGTCCCGCCGCATCTGATGCAGGACCGCCGTGCTGGAGAGCTCCAACTGCAGGGGAGACGAAAGAGGGATGAGAGATCAGTACCTGGTGTGGGATGTTGATACAGGTCCACCAACCAAAACCACGATGGCAAACGCAGGCCACCAAGGCTGCGGCTGCCAACCGAGATGGCCCGTCTCCATTCCCAGTTCTCCATCAGCTGTCAGGACTGTGCTGGCTCTCCGTTCCACTGCACTTCCTCTGGAGAGTAACAATAATGATCAACTCTGTGACTTGCCCATCACCCTCTACATCCCAGGCATTGAACCAGAGCTTCATATATAGTTTTTCTTTCCTTGAAAAGCTTGAACCATTATTGATTTCTTGAACAACATCAAATAGCTTGCCACCATGCCAGGTAACATGCTGCTAGTCACCAGGGTTGCAGTAATGAAAAAGTACAAGGTGACTGCCCTTATCGAGCTGAAAGTCCAGCTGGAAAGAAAAGGAAACTGAGGTTCAAAGAGGTTGTTACTAGCTTGAGACCACACAGTAAGAGAGTCACTATTCAAACTCAAGTCTTCCTGGCAACCAAAGCTACCCACTTTCCACTCTAATCTGATGTCCAATCCTCCCATATTCTTGACTAAGGCAGGACAGAAGCCTAGAGTTCTGGAATTGGATTGATCTGTCTCAAAGCAAGGGGATTCAGTTTTTCTACAAGCCTGTCACTGTGCACACCTGTCACTTTTTGCTTCCTCAGTACCAGTGTCTTGATTCTCCTCTAGGAACCTGCTTTCCTTCATTCTCTGCTCCCTGCCCTCTCAAGCTGCTAAGCTGAGAGAATGCCGCCTGGAGCTTGGGGACAGAGAGGAGGGCTACCATGCAGGGAGCCCTAGACTGGAAATGAAGGGGACTGAGCAAAGATGAGCAGAAAACAGGGGGGTGTATTTCCAGGGACATCATCTGAATACCCAGGTCCATATGTTGTTGAAACCAGACCCCCAAATTCTGGCCTTTGGGGTTACATTAGTCAGTATATTTGCTTTGGTGCATAAGGCAGTCTGTCTGGGTTATATCATTTGGAAGCAAAATATGTGGGTATTTACATGTATTACCTTTGATCTTTTCCTCTCTGCCACATTCATCTACTGAGCCACTGATCCATCCACTCAAATTATGTTGTGAGGTCTGCCCCCTCCAGGCTGGACTGGGGGTGGCCTAGAGTTGGGGATTCAGACGGATCAGGAAACTCCCTCCTCTAAACCAAATCAGTAGCGCCAAGGGCCTGAGTGGCATACAGGAAGCTGACCTTGCATTTCCAACTCTGAACCATAGTCTGTACAATTCATTTTAGAACATGCATGGGGCAATTGGGAAGGGCTTATATTAGGGACCTCAGAATGTGACCTTATTGGAAATAAGTTTTTTTAAAAATACTTGTTTGGCTGCGTTGGGTCTTAGTTGTGGCACTTGGGATCGCTTCGCTTCCAGGATCTTTAGTTGTGGCAGGCGTGGGTGGTAAGTCACTTCAGTCGTGTCTGACTCTTTGTGACCCTATGGACTGTGACCCGATGTGACCCACCAGGCTCCTCTGTCCATGGGATTCTTCAGGCAAGAATGCTGGGGTGGGTTGCCATTCCCTTCTCCAGGGGATATTCCCAACCCAGGGATTGAACCCACATCTCTTATATCTCCTGCATAGGCAGGAGAGTTTTTTTACCACTAGCGCCACCTGGGAAGCCCAGTTGTGGCATAAAAACTCATAGTTGCAGCATGTGGGATCTAGTTCCCTGACTGATGATTGAACCTGAGGCCCCTGCATGAGGAGTGTGTAGTCTTAACCACTGGATCACCAGGGGCATTCCTGGAAATAGGTTTTTGGGTTTTTTTTAAATGCAATTCAACTGAAGTCATACTGAGTTAAGGTGGTTTCTAGTCGAATGACTAGCGTCCTTACAGGAGAGAACGCAGAGACTCAAAAACACAGAGACAAGGCCATGTGATGGCAGAGGCAGAGGCTGGAGTAATGCGTCTACTAGCTAAGAGGTGCTCAGGATTGGCAGCCACACCAGAAGTGCGTGAGGGAAAGGAAGCGTGTACTCTAGAGCCATCAGAGAGGATGGCCCTGCTGACACCTGGATTTTAAATTTCTAGCCTCCAGAGCTGTAACAGAAAATTCCTGTTACTTTAAGTCAGTGAATTCGTGCTACTTTGTTTTGGCAGTCTTAGGGATTAATACAGGAGCCAAGCCTTCAGCCTATGGCTTTGAGCAAACTGCTATAAAATATAAGTGTATAAGAGTGGGTAATGTTATACACGATCATATTTTTACATAGAAGAGTAAGAAAAGAGTATTAGAGCACTAAGGAGAAAGTGGGTGAGACCTGAAATCAGAAAACCTGTGCAAGACCCTTAACTTTTTAAGCCTTGGTTCTCTTATTTGCAAAATCGGAACAGTGCCACCTACCCTGCAGGGACGTAGATTAAATCAAACAAAGTATGGTTCAGCATTTAGAAAATAAGATCAGGTCTAGTTCAGGTACAAGGTATGGTACCCAGGGGCAACTCATTCTTTATGAAAGAAGAACAAAATGAAAAATACAAGGCCAGAACTTTCAAATACAAATTTCACCAGCTCTGTGATTTTTGTTGCAGGTCAACCCTAGGTCATGAAGTTCAATTCATATTTATTTTGAACAGTAAAACTCTGACTTTTGCACATCCTGACTTCTGAGCAGATGTATTCATCACCTTAAGAAGAGCATTCATGCCACTTGAAAAAACAAATAGAACTGCTCTAAAAGAAACAGAAGGAAAAGGAGGGGGAAAGGGCGCATCAACTTTGTCCATTTAAATCACTATTGGACAGGTTTGAAGGCATGAATAGCCAAATGAGCAGAGAAATGGGAGGACTTCCTACTTTTCCCTCAGTTGCTTTCAGTCGGAGACAATTTTACGGCTGGCTGACTCCCCAGGGAGCAGTGTGTCAGTGAATACCGCACTCAGGACCACAAAGCCATGAAAAATGGAAACTATACCATGGCGTCGTTTTACGTCCAGTTGCAGAGACAGAAAATAACTCAGAGGGGCTTTGAAATGTGGTATTTGCGGTGTCTTTCTTTTCCATTTCCTCCTCCTCCACGGCAGTCTAGGTGGCAAGTGGCGCACCTGCTGCAGTGAGGCAGCACAGTTCCCCTCAGGAGGACTTGGGGGCACAGGTCAAGAGAATAGGTACACTCTCGGTCCTGAGACACATTCGCAATTGCTTCTCAGAGGAAGAAACTCACCCAGGCCTTTAGGACTGGATTTTTAAAATAAAATATTTTGTTGTTATTTAAACTTTTTAAGTGTGTGGCTGCGCTCGGGTGTCCACTGGTGACGGGGGCTGCCCTGCAGCTGTGGCGTGCAGGCGCGTCTCCTGTTGCAGAGCACGGACCCGGTAGCTGTGGCACACAGGCTTAGTCGCCCTGTGGCATGTGGGATCTTCCCAGACCAGGGATCAAACCTGTGTCCCCTGCATTAGTGGCAGATTCTCAACCACTGGACCACCAGAGAGGTTCTTAACTTTTTATTTGAAAATGATTGCAGGCTAGGGTAGATTTATTAAGAGTCTAATGTATAATGTATTAAAAGTATAATGGTACTAAAGTATGCACAAATATAAAAGTAGGTAGACGAGACCAAACATTCAAACGACGGACGATGATGTTTTACTGGAACCAAGGCCAAAATGGAGCTACACAGTACCACCACGGCCATCAATGAACACACGTGCCATAATTTCACATGGTAGGACTAGGTAAGCAGGGGTGGCCCAGGAATAATCCAGAAATGCTTTAACTTTTTCAAAAACACAAATAAGAGTACAAAATAAAAATTCTTAGAACTTGGATCCCTGGGAGCTCTATCTGTGAACCCCTTGAACCTTTGTTTAAGAAACCTGGATTAAGGAGAGCCCTGGATGGGTCAGAGGGAGTAGAGGAATGCTTTGCCATCACGGCAGGATGGAGCAGGAGAGATTTCAGATGGTGGCCTGGGCTGTTGCAGTTATCTCCACACTTGTTAGCAGGACCAAGAGCAGGTTAGAAGTTGTAATCAGATAAACCACTGTTTCTAAGCTTAAAGAAAATGCAGATCTGGTTTTGTTATTTCCACACTTGTATCCTAAGCAGTTTCACAAGAGCTTTTGCAATGCTCCCAACTCTTCAGCAACTAATAACATTCTCTGAGTATCAGTTTGGGATCTAGTCAAGGGACCTACAGCTCTGGGACATCAGAAAAACGAGGCAGTAAAGAGCATTCTTTGGGGGAACAGTACACTCCCTTGTCACAGACAGAAAACATGTGTCTTTTCCAACCATGTTTTATCAATTTTACAAAGAGGGTTTGTTGTGCTGATAATTATCTGAGCTGCGAGATCAAACTCCTGCTCTTTAACTCCCTTTATCTCCCCTCTTTTTCTTTTCTCAAAAGTATTTGTACAAAGGACAGATGTATGGCATAAAATTGAAATAGGAAAAAAAGAGGGCTGTCATTAAGCCCACCTCCTTTGGTGGTGGGCTTCCTAGTAGCAGGGACGACATGGGAAATGTGGTTAAATCTCATTGCTTTTATTCTCAGAAAGGAGAACCATTCCAATTGTTTAGGGCAGAAAATGTACACAGTCTTTATTCATTTGTTTTTGGCTATGCTGGGTCTTCATTGCTGCTCGAGCTTCATTGCTGCCCTAGTTGCAGGGAGCAGGGACTACTCTTTAGCTGCACGGGCTTCTCATTGCAGCGGCTTCTCTTCCTGTGGAGTATGGGCTCTAGAGCACAAAGGCTTCAGTATGCAGCACGTGGGCTCAGCAGCTGACGCTCCCGGGCTCTAGAGCACAAGCTTAATGGTTGTGGCTCATAGGTTTAGTTCTCTGCAGCCTGTGGGATTCGACCAGGGACTGAACCTGCGCCTCCTGCACTGGCAGGCAGACGCTTGACCACTGAGCCACCAGGGAAGTCCAGAAAATGTACACAACCTTAAGGGAGTTGCGGAGGGAGATTGTTGGATTCAGTCTGCCCATGTTGGCATATTCAGAGGGTCACTTTCTTCACCAGACACTAGCATCATGCCTCACTACCACCTGTGTCTATAGGGTGTTCCAGCATTCACAGAGCATGTTTACACACCGTCCCACGTAAAGGTCCCATTGGGACTCTTCCAGAGCCTATTAAAAGGAAGTTTATGTTTAGCAGACCAGCCCAAGCTTCCAACCACGTATCTTTTTCTGGGCTGGCTCCTGCCAGGTATTAACAGTACTTCACATGAATGGTTCTCAACCCCGAGTATGTATGGTAGTCAGCGAGAGGGCTTGTTGAAACACAGTTTGCTGGTTTGCACCCCAAGTTGCTAAGTCAGCAGGTCTGGGACAGGGCCTGAGAATCTGCATTAAAGTTCCCAGGTTGTCAGTTTGCTGGGGCTGCTGTAACAAAATACCATGTCTGCTTAAGTAGCAGACAGGGATTTTCTGAGTCCTGGAGGTACAGGCAGGGCTGGTTTCCTGAGGCCTCTCTCCTTGGCTTGTGTGTGTCTGCCTTCTTGCTGCCTTTCACCTGCCCGTCCCTCGGTGCATCTTTACCCTTTGCTGTCTCTTCCTCCTCTCATAAGAACACGAGTCCTGCTGGGTTAGGGCCACCCTAATGGCCTCTGCTGAATTCAGTTATCTCTTTAAAGGGCCTTCCAGGTGGCTCACTGGTAAACAATTTGCCTGCCAATGCAGGGGATGCGGGTTTGATCCCTGGGTTGGAAGATTCCCTGGAGGAGGAAATGGCAACCCCCTCCAGTATTCTTGCCTGTAAAATCCCATGGACAGAAGAGCCTGGCAGGGTGCAGCCCATGAGGTCACAGAGAGTCAGACACAACTGAGCTCACTCACACACACTCCTCTTTAAAGACTCTATCTCCAAACAGGGTTACATTCTGAGCTACTGGGAGGTTGGGACTTCCACAATGAATATTGAGGGTGGGCATAATTCAGCCCATTATACCAGGTGATGCTGATGGTCTGAGGACCACACTTTGAGAACCACATCTTTATACCATGAGGAAAGGACTGTAATCTAACATCTTTCACCAATTCATAGCTAGTCTTTCTTTTTTTTTAATTGGAGGAAAATTACTTTATAATTTTGTGCCAGAGCTAGTCTTAATTATAGAACCCTGAATTAAGTTCGTCATCTGCTGCCAGGCAACTCCCAGGTCTACCTCCAGCTCCAGCCCCCACTCCCCTCACCTCCCTTTCATCTCCCAAAAGTATCAATTAGGTCAGAGAAAGGCTGATTCTAGGAAACCATAGACATGGCTACAGGCTCTGAGCTGTATCTTGCGTTCTCATTTAGCTGTCTATTTTTAATTTGGACATTTAAAAAAGGCAAGTATAATTAGTTGAAGTACCAAATTTAGGGACTATTTGAAAAAAGTCTTTAAAACTTTACTACGTTTCATCTTAAAAAGGGAAGGGAGGCTGGTTTCCCTTAAATTAAAACATCTTTTGTGGTGTTTACAATTTCTTTCAGACACAAGAACCCAAATGGAAGGAGAACAGCTGGTCCATTTTACTGAGTGGAGGAGATGCAGAGAAGTGGAAACCCAGAGAAAAAGGTAAATTTAAAGGCATCCAGAGAGTGCAGACCAGCAGAACCTGTCATTAACAACTGTCTGCTTGGACCCAGCCTCAGATTATCCTCTTGAAAATCCTAATGCAAGACCCCTTTTAGCATCCTGGTGGCACTGCCATCATCCTGTTGATTTTATTTTTTTAAATATTTAGTTGGCTGTGCCAGCTGTTAGCTGGGGCACGTGGGATATCTGATCTTCATGGCAACACAGGGAATCCTTAACTGTGGTTTGCAGGACCTTTTCGTTACAGCATGCAAGCTCTTAGTTTCGGCATGTGGGATCTAGTTCCCCAAATAGGGATTAAACCTGGTCCCTCTGCATTAAGAGCACAGAGTCTCAACCAGTCCACCACCGGGAAGTTCTTCTGTTGAATTTTCTAATTGTGGAGAAGGAGAGGAAAATCCAGTGATCTGATCTGCTGTGATTCTATTCTCATACCTTCATTACAGAAATTCCTAAACTCTCACCTAAAAGGCTAGTCACGGAGGAATCCGCAAAGAAACCACATCCATAGCAGAAAAGAGGCCCGAGTTTATACTGGCTACCACTTTTTGAGCCACCATTAATCCTTGCACTCTAGGGGACAGGTATTGTTAGTATTCCCAACTTACGGATGAGGAAACTGAGGCACAGGAAGAACAGGTAACTTACTTAAGATCAGGGAGCTAGGAGCTGCGGCTCGAATCCACGTAGCCTATGCTCTGAGCCCCTGCGCTGTGCAGCCTCCCAGGATCCACAGCCCTCCCAAGAAGTTACCATCTCCAGGGCAGCTGCTGGAGCCATGAGTCTCTGTGCTGGCAGCTCACAGGGGAGAGACTTAAATACCACTGAAGCTTGGGGGCCCCACCCTAGAGATCTGATGCCATTGCTTTGGGTGTGGCCAGCTCCCTGGGGATTCAAAAGCTGCCCAGGTCGGGGTCATTGTCTTAGAGGCTCCAGGGCAGGCAGCTGTTAACTAAAGCACAGAATGGACTTGAGCGATGATCTGTGTGTGATCTTGGGCAAGTTTCACCTTCCTAGTCTTCAGATTTGAAATTGGGGGCTTTCCATCCCGTAGGGCCAGAGATCAAAGGTCTAGAAGGCCATAATGCTGATGTCTTTAGCTACATCCTTAGCGAACTGCTAGGAGTTCTATAATGCTTAAGAACTTTTATGTTTAGAAAAGAAGAAAAAGCCTTTGAGCCTTTAAAGAAAGAATCTAGTCTGAACCTGTTGCAAAACTTAAAGGGTTTAGGAAACAAGTGATTTCACATTAACGGACATTAACATTGCCAGAGAAGTTTAATTACAGCTGATCTACAATGTTGTATTAATCAGGCTTCCCTGGCGGCTCAGATGGTAAAGAAATCTGCCTGCAATGCGGGATACCTAGGTTCACCCCTGGGTTGGGAAGATCCCCTGCAGGAGGGCACAGCAACCCATTCCAGTATTCTTGCCTGGGGACGCCATGGGGTCACGAAGAGTTGGACATGGCTGAGCGACTAAGCACAGCACATACGGCAAAGTGATTCATTATACATATATATATTCTTTTAAAATATTCTTTTCCATTATGATTTATCATAGGATATTGAATATAGTTTGCTGAGCTAGACAAGGGGACCGTGTTGTTTACTCATTCTATATATAAAAGTTTGCATCTGTTAACCCCAATCTCCCACTCCATCCCTCCTTTAGCCCCCTCCGCCTTGGCAACCACGTCTGTTCTCTATGTCCATTGTTTCTGTTTCATAGACAGGTTCATTTGTTTCCTATTTTAGATTCCACATATAAGTGATATCAGATAGTATCTGTCTTTCTCTTTGTGACTTACTTCACTTAGTATGATAATTTCCAGTTGTGTCCATGCTGCTGCAAATGGCATGATTTTGTTTTCTTCTATGACTAAGTAGTACTCCACTAGACAGCATATTAAAAAGCAGAGACATTACTTTGCCAACAGAGGTCTGCCTAGTCAAAGCTACGGTTTTTCCAGTAGTCATGTATGGATGTGAGAGTTGGACTATAAAGTAAGCTGAGTGCCAAAAAATTGATGCTTTTTGAATTGTGAGAGTCCCTTGAATTGCAAGAAGATCCAACCAGTCAATCCTAAAGGAAATCAGTCCTGAATATTCACTGGAAGGGCTGATGCTGAAGCTGAAACTCCAATACTCTGGCCACCTGATGTGAAGAACTGACTCACTGGAAAAGATCCTGATGCTGGGAAAGATTGAAGGCAGGAGGAAAAGGGGATGACAGAGGATGAGATGGTTGGATGGCATCACCGACTCAATGGACATGAGCTTCCAGGAGTTGGTGATGGACAGGGAAGCCTGGCGTGCTACAGTCCATGGGGTCGAAAAGAGTCGGACATGACTGAGCGACTGAACTGAATATTCCACTACGTACACCACACTTTATCCATTCAGCTGTTGATGGACACTTAGGGTGTTTCCATGTTCTAGCTGTTGTGAATAGTGCTGCTCTGAGCATAAAGGTTCATGTATCTTTTTGAATTATAGTTTTCTCTGGGTATATGCCCAGGAGTGGGATTGCAGGATCATATTGTAGTTCTATTTTTAGTTTTCTGAGGAACCTCCATATTGTTTTCCACAGTGACTGTATCAAACTTACATTTCCATCAACAGTGTAGGAGCGTTCCCTTTTCCTCACACCCTCTCCAGCATTTGTTATTTGTAGACTTAATGACAGCCTTTCTGACTGGTGTGAGGTGGTACCTAATTGTAGTTTTTATTTGCTCTTCTCTTCTAATTAGCAGTGTTGAGCATCTTTTCATGTGCCTATTGGCCACTGGTATTTTTTCTTTGGAGAAATCTCTATTTAGGTCTTCTTCCCATTTTTGGAGTGGTCTGTTTTCTGTTGTTGAGTTGTATGAGCTGTTTGTATATTTTTGGAAATTAAGCACTTGTCAGTTGCATCGTTTGCAAATATTTTCTTCCATTCTGTATGTTTTTTGTTTATGGTTTCCTTTGCTGTGAAAAAGATTGTGAGTTTGTTTAGGTCCCATTTGCTTATTTTTGCTTTTATTTCTTTTGCCTTGGGAGACTGACCTAAGAAAACATTGGTACAGTTTATGTCAGAGAATGTTTTGCCTATGTTCTCTTCTGGAGTTTTATGGTGTCATGGCTTATGTTTAAGTCTTTAAGTCAGTTTGAGTTTATTTTTGCGTATGCTAAGAGCGTGCGTTCTAACTTCACTCTGATTTACATTCGGCTGTCTGACTTTCCCCACACCACTTGCTAAAGAGACTGTCTTTTTCCCATTGTCTACTCTTGCCTCAGGAAATTGGTTTCTTAGGATTTCAACTTGTCACCTGTTTAATTACAAGGACTGAATCGCTACATGAGCTCACCCTACCTTTCCAAAGCAAAAAGAAGGAAAACATGCAATGGATGGGAGGGGTTTTGAGCCCTGGAAAGGGTGAGGCGGGGGTGCAGGCAACCTAGGTGATAGAGGGCCTCTGGATGCAGCCTCCCAGCTGGGCTCAGGGAGGCTGGGAGGTGAGCTACAGCGCTGAGCTGCATTTTAACCTTGGGCACTTGGAGGGCAGAGCAAGCAGAGTTGTGTTTTTTTGTTTTTGTTTTTTTCAGGCTAGTGGTTAAGGTACATCTCTTCTATGCTGAGTTTACATTTGGTCACCTGGGTTAGGGTCAGTGCCTACTCAAATGCCCTCCCAAGTCAGCAGGGAGTCCCTGGCCCACTGAAGGTGTGGGAGATACCACTTAAATCTTGGTCATGTAGTCATGAGGGAATGGGGACCTAGCCTTTTGAATTCTCAAGAAAATCAGAAAGTCCCATTTTATGCATAATCTGCATTCTCAAATGTTAACTATAATTCATTTTTTAAAAACCCCACTTTTTTAATGGTGTTTAAAAAATTTTTTAACTTGTTTGGGCTGGGTTTGCCTGAGGGCCAGCAGTCGGCGCCCTCCCCAGGCTTTTGAGGACAGTGAGGCTAGTAAGGAAGAGCCCTCTCCTGAAGGGCTGTTCTGAGCTGGGCCCACCACAGTTGCCTCCGTCCAGCTGCCCTGCTCAGCTTAGGAGCTGTAAGCAAGTAGGGGTGGGGGCAAAAAACCTCAGGTGGAATGGGCCAGACTGCAATTAGGAAAGCTCAGGATCAGTGGTTAAGAGACACCCCTGGAACCTCAGCGCTCCCCATCCCATTTTTCTTTGTAACACCTCCTTCTAACGTTCTGATTACTGTCTATTTTGTGTGTTTCTCCCTTCTAGAATGTAAACTCCAGGAGGGCAGGTACTTCTCACTTTTTGTTCTTTCTTGTGTCATCGGTCCCTGGCACATGGTAGACACTCAGTTCTGTTGAAGCAATGAACAGATGCAGGCATGAATGAATGACTTGGGGGTGACAGGGATTTTAAAGGCCACAACGTGGCTGCTGAGGCTGCATGGGCCTCCTGGTGCCTCAACCTGCAGCCCAGCCCATCTTCCCACAGAGGCTTTCTGACAAAGATCCTGCAGCTACAACACAAGAGCTTAGTATCAGCCCTGAGGCCAAGAGACCGGCAGCTGGGGTGCTTGGCGCTGGGTGGAAATGGGCTTAGGGTGCCTGCAGTGGCCTTTGATGCAGTTGGGGAGGGGGAGGGAATCTGGCATTTTCCACCTGAATGGTGAGGCCAGGAAGTAGGAGGTGCAGCAGAATTACTCAAGAGGGTGCGAGTGCCAAGGGCCCCCTTTCAGCCTGACCAGATGTGGCTGGAGGGGGCTTATTTCCATCTCACATCAGCTGTTCGGGCTTCCGGAGGCCTGGGCAGGGTGCAGGAGGGGCAGAGGGTTGAGGATGTGGCTCTTGCCAAGCTGGACGGGCGTCCGATGAATGGGGGCCCAGAACTGGGACAATGGTGGGGAAGGGATGTCGCTCCCACGCTGCTCAGGGGTGGGGGGGCGGCCCTGGGTTTCCTGGGAAAGCAGCAGTCAGAGGGCAGGAAGAACGTGCACTGCTGATTGGTATTTTGGGACCCTAGAAATCACTGTTGGCTGGAAGGGCCGGGCTCCATTGCACAGCCTCAAAGGGCTCATGCCACCCCCCAGCCAACAGTGATTTCTGGGGGCTGACAGCACCCCATCCAGATAGGGCTCCCAGAGGGCGACACTCTTCCGAGGCAGAGGGTAGCAACTCCCACCCCCAGCTTCTCCTTCTGCTCTCTCCCTCCTTGGCACGAACTGGCTTCATCCATTCTCTTCCTAGACCCACCAGGATATTCTACTGCTCATATTTTGCCCAGATCACTTGACCTCCTCAGGTCTTAGTTATCCCATCTGTAAAATGGGGGCAACAATAGTATCTCCTTCTCAAGACTGTTTATAGAGAATTCAGTGAGAACCTACCAGGAAAGCACTTAGCACTGTGCACACAGCAGGCACTCAGTAAACAGTATCTCTCTTTATCATTTTAAATATTACAGAGGTGGCTGGCAGTACTGCGAGCATATCACCCTGCCTTCCTCCGCCTGATGGCACTTCTTAATCAGTAGTGTATATCAGAAGCACAGCACATCTTTGGTGCAATGTGGATTCCTAGACACCTCCAGAAGAAACTCTGACTCAGTGGGTCTGGTTGCCTGCTCTGGATGGCTGACCCAGGGTGATTCTACCATGTCAATTCCAAGGTTGGTGGTCCTGGGTCCCATTTGAAAACTGCTGATCAGACATTACTTTTACATGAACAAGATCTGCAGTGAACATCCAACACATTTTTCATCTGCAAAACTCCTGGCTTGGGGCGATTCAATATCTCACTGACATTGGTGACGGATGGAAAAAATTGGAGGCAACTTGGATTGGCAGCTGTTAAGCAAACTGGAGATCTGAAGAGCAATTTTCTAGTCATAGAGAGATTAGCTATTAATATGCATTAACAGACTGTACAGTATGCATGGAATTTGAGAGACAAGCATGTTTTGACTTGGGGGTGACAGGGATTTTAAAGGCCACAACGTGGCTGCTGAGGCTGCATGGGCCTCCTGGTGCCTCAACCTGCAGCCCAGCCCATCTTCCCACAGAGGCTTTCTGACAAAGATCCTGCAGCTACAACACAAGAGCTTAGTATCAGCCCTGAGGCCAAGAGACCGGCAGCTGGGGTGCTTGGCGCTGGGTGGAAATGGGCTTAGGGTGCCTGCAGTGGCCTTTGATGCAGTTGGGGAGGGGGAGGGAATCTGGCATTTTCCACCTGAATGGTGAGGCCAGGAAGTAGGAGGTGCAGCAGAATTACTCAAGAGGGTGCGAGTGCCAAGGGCCCCCTTTCAGCCTGACCAGATGTGGCTGGAGGGGGCTTATTTCCATCTCACATCAGCTGTTCGGGCTTCCGGAGGCCTGGGCAGGGTGCAGGAGGGGCAGAGGGTTGAGGATGTGGCTCTTGCCAAGCTGGACGGGCGTCCGATGAATGGGGGCCCAGAACTGGGACAATGGTGGGGAAGGGATGTCGCTCCCACGCTGCTCAGGGGTGGGGGGGCGGCCCTGGGTTTCCTGGGAAAGCAGCAGTCAGAGGGCAGGAAGAACGTGCACCTGCTGATTGGTATTTTGGGACCCTAGAAATCACTGTTGGCTGGAAGGGCCGGGCTCCATTGCACAGCCTCAAAGGGCTCATGCCACCCCCCAGCCAACAGTGATTTCTGGGGGCTGACAGCACCCCATCCAGATAGGGCTCCCAGAGGGCGACACTCTTCCGAGGCAGAGGGTAGCAACTCCCACCCCCAGCTTCTCCTTCTGCTCTCTCCCTCCTTGGCACGAACTGGCTTCATCCATTCTCTTCCTAGACCCACCAGGATATTCTACTGCTCATATTTTGCCCAGATCACTTGACCTCCTCAGGTCTTAGTTATCCCATCTGTAAAATGGGGGCAACAATAGTATCTCCTTCTCAAGACTGTTTATAGAGAATTCAGTGAGAACCTACCAGGAAAGCACTTAGCACTGTGCACACAGCAGGCACTCAGTAAACAGTATCTCTCTTTATCATTTTAAATATTACAGAGGTGGCTGGCAGTACTGCGAGCATATCACCCTGCCTTCCTCCGCCTGATGGCACTTCTTAATCAGTAGTGTATATCAGAAGCACAGCACATCTTTGGTGCAATGTGGATTCCTAGACACCTCCAGAAGAAACTCTGACTCAGTGGGTCTGGTTGCCTGCTCTGGATGGCTGACCCAGGGTGATTCTACCATGTCAATTCCAAGGTTGGTGGTCCTGGGTCCCATTTGAAAACTGCTGATCAGACATTACTTTTACATGAACAAGATCTGCAGTGAACATCCAACACATTTTTCATCTGCAAAACTCCTGGCTTGGGGCGATTCAATATCTCACTGACATTGGTGACGGATGGAAAAAATTGGAGGCAACTTGGATTGGCAGCTGTTAAGCAAACTGGAGATCTGAAGAGCAATTTTCTAGTCATAGAGAGATTAGCTATTAATATGCATTAACAGACTGTACAGTATGCATGGAATTTGAGAGACAAGCATGTTTCAACAGTATCCCATTTCCCTATTGTTCAAAGGGTACATTCTTGGGTTTTCATGTCTGCATGTTGTGTGTTTCCTGGGTGAGGGCAAGGCTAGTCTTCACTAGGAGGAGAGGCAGAGGCAGCTCTGAGAGGGGGCCCCAAAGGAGCCATTTCCACCACCTTCACCCAGGCTCTTGTGTGTCAAGCTCCTCCATCCCAAGCATAGTTAGAACACCATGAATGATGTAGGTTCAACTGACTTCCCTTCTCCAAGGCTTTTAGGACAGGACCTGGGTATCTTTTGTCAAGTGCTCAATGCGCAATACATGCAGGTCTTAGAAAAGAGTAATTAGGAGAAGGGGATGACAGAGGATGAGATGGTTGGATGGCATCACTGACTCAATGGACATGGGTCTGGGTGGACTCCGGGAGTTGGTGATGGACAGGGAGGCCTGGCGTGCTGCGGTTCATGGGGGTTCATGGGGTCACAAAGAGTCAAGACATGACTGAGCAACTGGACAACACATAATGCCTTTCCCCTCCTTCAAGGATGATCCATTTGGGATGCTAATGAAAGTGCCACAGAAAGACCATTTACCAGTTGTTTATGGAGAAACTTAAGAACATAGGCTTCTTCTGGGGACTTCAGGTCGCTTCTGGGGACATACCCGTAACACAGCTGTACATGATGTCATGGACTTCAACCAGAGGCTCACAGATGAATAAGATCCTCAAGTTAATGGCATTAAGGGTGGGCATGGCCTTCTTTCTGTAGATCTTCAGAGTACTTTCCCATCCCTAGACCTTGGATGGAGAAGGGAATGGCAACCTAGTATTCTTGCCTGGAGAATCCAATGGACAGAGGAGTCTGGTGGGCTACAGTCCACAGGGTCACAAAGAGCTGGATATGACTGAGGGACTAAAAAACAGAGCCCTTGAAACACAGCTTCAGAGCCAGAGAATACTTTGTGATCACCTGAGATCACGTGCTTATTTTCAGGAAGAAAAACTGAGGCCCAGAGATGCTAATCCCTCCACTCACTCCCAGGAAGTGGGGAAGCTGGGGCTGGAACCTGAATCTACTGCCCCTTTGTGCTGCTGTACTATACAGCTAAAAGAGGAAGTTTCTCATCCCATCCTCCCAGCAGCGCATGCTCGGCACAGGGATGGATCCAGGCACAGAGTGAAGGGACAGCCAGCCCAAGTGCCATCTCTATGGTGCTAAAACATCTCTGTGAGGTTAGAAAACATCCCTGCTTCCACCAACTTAGGAAGTATTTTGATAACACATGTAGAGTCATGGTCGGTGGAATTCCTGAAGCTGAACAGGAGCCAGTGACTGATTTTACTATACACTACAGGGACCATGGGGCTTCCCAAGTGGCTCAGCAGTAAAGAATCTGCCTGCAGTGCAGAATACTTGCAGGAGACATGTGTTCAGTCCCTAGGTCAGGAAGATTCCCTGGAGTAGGAAATGGCATCTCACTCCAGTATTCTTGCCTGGAAAATCCCATGGACAGAGGAGCCTGGCAATCTACAGTCCATAGGGTCCCAAAGAGCTGGACACCAACAACAAATAGGGACCATGGCATAGATTCCCCTGGGCTGGCTTGAGAAACCCATAAAGAAAACTGAAGTAAGAACTAGGAAAAGTCTGATGTTTTAAGAACAGTGACTGCTGTTTGCAGATAACGTGATATTACACAAATAAAATCATAACGGTGCAACTAGAAAACTACTAGAACTCATCAATGAATTTGGTAAAGTTTCAGGATACAAAATTACCACACAGAAATCTCTTGCATTTCTATCCATTAACCAAAAAAAAAAAAAAAAAGAGAGAGAGAGAGAGAGAGAGAAATTAAGGAAACAATCCCATTTACTCTCACATCAAAAAGAAAATACGCAGGAATAAACCTACCTAGGGAAGCAAAAAACTTGAATTCTGAAAACTATAAGACACCGATGAAAGAAATTGAAGAGGACACAAACATGGAAAGATACACCATGTTCTTAGATTGGAAGAATTATCATCATCAAAATGACTGTACCATCCAAGGCAACCTACAGATTCAATCAATTTAATCCCTATTAAATTACCAATGGCATTTTTTCACAGAACTAGAACAAAAAGTTTTACAATTTGTATGGAAACACAGAAGGCTCCAAATAGAGAAATTCTGAGGCAGAAAAACTGGACGGCTGTATGTAAAAGAATGAAACTAAAACAGTCTCTAACATCGTACACAAAAGTAAACTTGAAATGGATTAAAGACCTAAACGTAAGACCAGATACTATGAAACTCTTCAAGGAAAACATAGGCAGAACACTCTGACATAAATCACAGTAACATCTTTTTGAATTCACTTCCTAGAGTAATGAAAATAAACACAAAAATAAACAAATAGGACCTAATTAAAAGCTTTTGCACTGCAAACTATAAACAAAATATAAAGACAACCTACAGAATGAGAGAAAATATTTGCAATCTATATCACTGATAAGAGATTATCTCTATATAAACAGCTCATATAGCTCAATAAAAAAAAAATAAAAAAATGAGAAGACCTAAGTAGACATTTCTCCAAAGAAGACATACGGATGTCCAAAAAGCACATGAAAAAATGCTGATCATCACTAAATATTAGAGAAAGGCAAATCAAAACTACAATGAGGTATCACCTCACACCTGTCAGAATGGCCATCATCAAAAAGCTGACAAATAGCAAGTGCTGGAGAGGGTGTGGAGAAGAGGAAACCCTCCTACCCTGTTAGTGGGAATGTGAGGTGCTACAGCCACTGTGGAGGACTGTATGGAGGTTCCTTAAAAACTAAAAATAGAAATACCATATGAGCTAGCAATCCCACTCCTGGGCATGTATCAGGAGAAAACCATAATTTGAAGAGATACACGCACCCTAAAGTTAACGGCAGCACAGTTTACAATGCAACCTAAATATCCATTGACAGATAGATGGATAAAGAAGAATGCGGTACATATATACAATGGAAGTTATTTGCAGCAATGTGGATGAAACCAGAAATGATCATACTAATGAAGTAAGTCAAAGACAAAAATCATGTATTAATTATATGTGGAATCTAAAAAGATGATACAAATGAACTTATTTACAAAGCAGAAAAAGACAGACTTTGTAAACAAATTTATGGTTACCAAAGGGGAAAGGTTAGGGGCGGAGATAAATTAGGAGTTTACACATTGCTATATGTAAAATAGATCATCAACGAGGACCTACTGCATAGCACAGTATTCAATATTCTGTAATAATGTATATGGGGAAAGAATCTGAGTAAGAATGTATATATATGCATACATATAACTGAATCACTTTGCTGTATACCTGAAAATACAACCTTGTAAATCAACCATACCCTAATATCAAATAAAAATTTAAGAATGCAGAAAACAAAAACAAAGTAAAAAGAATAGTGACTGGGCCAGTGGAAGAAGAAAATAAGTAACTCAATTTCAGGATAGAATTTTTACAGAAAACTCAGTGTCTCCCTGATCCCATAAAATGAATACTCAACAAATATTGAGAGTATTTGGTTTCTTAGGAAGCCTAGGATGCTGCTCAGTCAGACTGACAGAGAGACCGGAGGTCAGACTCTGAGGTCAGGCAGACACATCTGGACCTGAATCCGGGCAATGCCCCGAAGAACTGCATGATCCAGGACTGTCATTTCCACCCTCCCAGCCTCGGTTTCTGTAAAGTGGAAGCTGATATCAACATAGACTTTACAGGCTGTCGTGAGGTTTGTAGGGGTAAAATCTGCAAAGAACTAAGCATATCACCTGGCCCAAAGCTGCTCTGAATGTACATCCAAGTATTATTCAGAGTTAATTCTTTCCCATGGGGGGAAGAAAGAGGTCTTATTTTCTAGCTGTTTCCATCAAGCAGAACACAGACACTGCAGCTAGACAGCCGGGGGTTAAAATTTGGCTCCATCACTTACTGGCTATGGAGATTGGGCAAGTTACTTGACATGTGGCTCAATATTTTCACCTGTAAAATGGGGCTGAGAACACTACTGACCATCTAAGGTTTGACGTGGTGGTGATAATAGCTCGCTCTATGCCCAAAACACTAGGGGGGCACAGCGGACTGTCCTGGAGGCATCACTTATCTTCTGTTAAGACCAGTGTGATTATGAAGAGATTATGAGAGAGGAAGTTCCCCATATTACTTTCCCCATAAACCTCTGCCATAAAGTGCTGACAAGGAGGGAGAGTGGCTGATGTCATCTGTCCTTTCACTTCCCCTGTCTCTCTCGGGTAGAGGCCAAACAGTGGCGTGTCCAGAGAGAAGTGGGAGAGAAAGCTTGAGCTGCATACGCCTGCACTCCTGAGTGGGTGGAGAAGGCGCTGATTCCTGGCCTCTGGCAGGCACAACACACAGTGGTACCGGAGCCTCTCAGCTGACCTAGCCCATCACCTGGAGATCCCACTTTATCCCTCAGAGGGCTTCAGATCGGTCAGCTCGACTCTCTCCTGCCCATGGCCGGGAGGTCAGTGACCTGCTGTTCTCCAAGCCCAGGAGGGACACCTAACACCTGGAAGATGCTTCATACTCCACCTCAGTCCCTCAGCTGGTGCAGGCTAAGCAACCAAGGCTCAGGCGCTGGTGGGTGGCCACTTCAGAGCCAGATAAGGTTTGTCTTCAGGGAGAAATCTCGCGTCTACTGATGGACACAGAAGAGCAAAGGAAAACATGGTAATGCGGTGTGGCAGCTGACAAGCGCTCATCCAGGGGTTAGGAGTGTGCTGGGAACAGATTCCCAGACCTAGCACCTACTAGCTTAGAAGCACGGGGCTCTCTCAGCCTCTCTGAGCCTTTATTTTCCCAACTGTAAAATGGGCAAAGCAATAGCCCCTCTCTCAAAGAGGGTGGAAAAGATCAGCTGAGAAGAATGACATATGTCCTGACATATGACTCCATGCTTGAGAGCTCACTGCCTCACTAGGTGAGCGTGAGGATGGAGGAGGACAGGACAGCACAGGCAATGCCCTTTCTTTGGGAGGAAATGATTTCCCTGAGAAAGGAGTGTTCCTGGGAAGCTGGAGAGAGAAGAAGTTGTGAGCTGGGCTAAAAGGACACGTGAGCCGGAGCAGGGGTGGGAACTGGAAGCGCAGAGACTCAGCAGGAACAGGGAGCAGCGCTGTCCCTGCACAGGCCGTCACCCCCAGTGACAAGGCTAGGGTGATCTGCCCATGCTAGATGAGCCTACGGAGCCCAGGGGAGGGTAAGCACCCCGCCCCCCGGCCTTCCAGAAAGGAAGCTTCACAGACATAATTACACTGGTGGAGAGAGGCAGCCTTCTGGGAATCTTTTTTTATACACTAAGTGGCATTCTCTGGGCCAAAGCAACAGAGAGGTTCAGAAAAGCAAGTGGGATCAGGCCCTGGGGGGCCTGATTTTCATGAATGAATCTCCATCCTGTGGTGACTGAAGCCTCCAGGGGAGGCTCTTGAGCACCAGGGACCAAAAGCACCTGAGGACAGCCAGGGACAGGCCACCACAGCCTCCCCAGGGGACACAGCCTTGGTACTGCCCTCCCCCAGGCATCACCTTTCACTTCCTCCTGCTCTGCGCACTCTCCAGGCTGGGCCCAGGGTGCAAATCACCTGCGAGGAGGATTCTTCCTCCCCCATTTCTGTTTTCTTCTGAAACACCATAAAAATTACAGTGACTTAAGAGAACAGGAATACCTCCACTCTGTGTCTTTTGGACTGCCCCAAGGAAGCCTGGGCAAAGGGTCCGGATGAGGTCTGGAGTGAAACAGAATGAGTTAGACAATTCTAGGTGAACTGACCATTTGTTAACAAGTCCATGATCCCAAACAGAAAACTACAAATTTACCTGCAGGCTTCCCCCAGTGACAAGGCTAGGGTGATCTGCCCATGCTAGATGAGCCTACGGAGCCCAGGGGAGGGTAAGCACCCCGCCCCCCGGCCTTCCAGAAAGGAAGCTTCACAGACATAATTACACTGGTGGAGAGAGGCAGCCTTCTGGGAATCTTTTTTTATACACTAAGTGGCATTCTCTGGGCCAAAGCAACAGAGAGGTTCAGAAAAGCAAGTGGGATCAGGCCCTGGGGGGCCTGATTTTCATGAATGAATCTCCATCCTGTGGTGACTGAAGCCTCCAGGGGAGGCTCTTGAGCACCAGGGACCAAAAGCACCTGAGGACAGCCAGGGACAGGCCACCACAGCCTCCCCAGGGGACACAGCCTTGGTACTGCCCTCCCCCAGGCATCACCTTTCACTTCCTCCTGCTCTGCGCACTCTCCAGGCTGGGCCCAGGGTGCAAATCACCTGCGAGGAGGATTCTTCCTCCCCCATTTCTGTTTTCTTCTGAAACACCATAAAAATTACAGTGACTTAAGAGAGACAGGAATACCTCCACTCTGTGTCTTTTGGACTGCCCCAAGGAAGCCTGGGCAAAGGGTCCGGATGAGGTCTGGAGTGAAACAGAATGAGTTAGACAATTCTAGGTGAACTGACCATTTGTTAACAAGTCCATGATCCCAAACAGAAAACTACAAATTTACCTGCAGGCTCAGGTGGAAAAGGAAGAAAACTAGATGTTGCATTTACTGAGATCAACATTTAGTGCGTACCTGAGAGTCCCTTGGACTGCAAGGAGATCCAACCAGTCCATTCTGAAGGACATCAGCCCTGAGATTTCTTTGGAAGGAATGACGCTAAAGCTGCAACTTCAGTACTTTGGCCACCTCATGCGAAGAGTTGACTCATTGGAAAAGACTCTGACGCTGGGAGGGATTGGGGGGCAGGAGGAGAAGGGGACGACAGAGGATGAGATGGCTGGATGGCATCACCAGCTCGATGGACGTGAGTCTGAGTGAACTCCCAGAGTTGAGGATGGACAAGGAGGCCTGGCGTGCTGTGATTCATGGGGTCACAGAGTCGGACACAACTGAGCGACTGAATTGAACTGAACTGTCATGGGGTAGGAGAGGAGCTGGGTCCAGTCGGGGGATCAGATATGTGGACAGGGGTAGACCAGGAAGACCACGGATAGGGATCCAGGTTGTGTGTGATGATGGGCCCTTGCCTGGGACCCAGAGTACTGAGACATAAATGGAAATGTGGGGTTCCTGCCTCTTTAAGACCATGGGAACCTCTGCATCCATTAACGAGGTCATGGATCACCAGAACCAGACTGACAGCAGGAGGCCCGTTTGTCCAATATGGAGTCACCATTGATAACAAAGGCAGACCGAGACCCACTGTGCTGGGGCTCTACCTCATTTTACCTCTGCTTCTGATAACTCTGTGAGATGCAAAGTAACGTCTCCGTTTGACAGATAAGGAAACTGAGGCTCAGAAAGTTAAGCAATTTTCCAAGGTTGTCAGTCTGTCTTTGCTTTTTTGACACAGATAAGCCCTCCCCACTGTGACCTGGATCTTTGTGTCTGGAGCGTGGTCTACTCTGTGGAAAGTGTGCCCAGGTGCCACAGGGATAGAGTGGCGGTACCTGACCAGTAATGGGGATGGGAAGGCCAGGCACCTGCCATGCGCCAGGTATCCTGCTAAGCACTGGACAGCCACCATCTCACTGAATCCCCAGGACAACCTAGAAGCGTCATCTCCACTGGACTGACTAGTACACTTAGGCTCAGGGCGCTCCAACACTTATCTCAAGGCCCACACTTTGTGATTCAACCCTGGTGGCCCAGTTCTGGAGCAGGGTCTTCAGCCTTGAGCTAGACACCCCCACGCTGACCTGTGGCTCCTTCGCTTTATTTATGACCCTGAGGGTCATTCCCATCAGGAAGAGCCTGAAGTACACAGGCTAATCCACAGCCCAGATCTACCTCGGAGGGGCATGGAAAACACCAGGGCAATCATTAATGAACCAAGCTCTAAGGAAGGAAGCATGATGAAATTCTCTTCCTGGAGTTACTAAGCAGTTTCAACCATTCTCATAATTTATCCTCTAGTCAGCATGTTCAATAAAGATCATCTATAACTGGTTTGAGAAATCAGATTTTCTTCCAAAGGACCAGTTTCAGTTCTGGAGGTCACAGGGTGTGGTTTGTGCCTTGTCCCCTGAAGCCACATTTTGTTTTAATCAAGTGGGGCAATCCGAAGCCTCGCACAGCATGGGGATGACGCCTTCTTCCTTGGAGTTTATAAAAGAGATTTTCAGGATGGTTTACACACGACTTCTAGCATATCTACACCTCTGAGCTTAGGGAGACCCCGGCTTCCACGAGCAGTCACATGAGGGGCAGATCAGAGCAGAGCCAGTCTCTACAAAGCGCGCCCCCACGGCCAGCTCAGGGCGAGGGGTCACCGCCCCGGAGCCGGGGTCTCGCGCAGGCGCACAGCCGTCCGCGAGGCTTCCAGGGGCGCCCTCGATGTCGGGGCCCAGCCCCCTGCCAACCTCACTGCTGCTCCGGTCTCTGCCTCAGCACAGTCAGTCTGGGTGCTCTTCGAACAGGCCAGAATCCAGAAGGGTGGGGCATTTTCTCCGAGTTTTATAGGAACGTCTAACCAGAAACATCTGGAAATACAAGGGGCTAAGCTGGCCGCCTTCAGGGCGCAGCTCCGGCTCTGCCAGGCCCGGCTTTCACTGAGCGGACTTGTGAGTCTCCGGCCTCTTTCCCAGCATCCTCCTTTGCAAGATGGCGTCCCTCCTGCCTGCCCTCCATCATTCACCCCTCTAACTTCCTCCTTCCTCTGAACTCATCTCAGGGTGGCTGAACTTCCTGTTCCTCCCACATGGAAAGCTCCTTCCATGCAGGCTTTCAGGGCCACCTGGTTGGCCATGCTGTAGGGAGGCGTTTGGAGAGGGTGGGATTCATGGGAAGCAAGAAGCACGTTCTCACCTGCCCACTGGTCATTGCCCCTGGAACGTCCTGCAGGAACCTCCACCTCCAAATATCTGAAGGTGAGTTGTCACCCACCTCTTCCATGTCCTTGCCTCTGGGAAAGGCACTGCAGTGTGCCAGGGTCCTCCAGACTCCGGACATCCACTGCCCACAGCCCAGCCTAGCTGCCATTAAAATGGGCCTGGGGTTGAGAGGTAAACAGACATCATCCATCCCTTGCCTTCATGGGGCCTGGAATTACTGGCTCCTCAGGAGGGACCTCTCTCCTGTGCAGAGCAGACCCAACACCAGATCCTGAGATAACTGACCTGGTTCTGGTTTGGGGGCTTGGGTTTTCCTCCAGCGGTTAAGTATTTCCAACTGCTTTGAAACTAAAAAATATTAATAAAAATAACAGAAAAGGCAGGTCCACTTCTATAGACAGGTGTGAAGTCATTGGTCTGAACAGGCATGCCCTGGCCCCTCCTGGCAGCAGCACTAGCCAGGTGCCACTCTGCAAGCAGGCCCGCCAGCCCTCCACTCCCTTTGTCTTGCGAGCTACTGGTGCATGCACCGGAAGCCCTGCTGCATTTTTCCAAGGAGCTGGGCCCAGCCAGGGCTGCAGAAAGAGCTGGAGCGGCGGGGACGGGCCTGAGCCTGCATCCCAGCAGCCCTGCGAACACTTACTGAGGCCTTCACCCTCACCAGTGGTGGCCCTGGAGAGCAGACATCGCAGCATCTCCAGCTCAAATCACCTCCAGCTGGCTTTTCAATGAAATCCTGTCCCTATTCCACTGCCAAGCCCACCTTTCCTAACTTCAAGTCTCAAATGCAGAGTTCCTCCTCTCAGAGCCTGTGGAGATAAGAGCCAATCTCTCAGGGTCTGAGCCAAGTGACAAAGTTACTTTACCTCTCTAAGCCTAATTTCCTCATCTGTTATGTGGGAATAGCAGTCGGTCGAACCAACCTCACAGAATAGGTAAAATGCTCATAAGAATGAGCGTGTGCTAAAGCATTAGCTGCTGTTAACTGCCACGTGACCCAGGCTCGGGCTAATCCTGCTACGTGGGTAGGCTCGGGGTGCAGGAGGGGCACCTTTTGAATTTGAAGGTGCCCCCACAGCAGGCAGGGCCCTTTCTTGACATCCACAGTCTGTATTACTCCCTCCCACAAAGGCCTTAGGGACATCCCCCCTTTTCTCTTTCTTATGTTCCACTCGGCAATCTTGAATCGATTTGGAGATTGTTTCCCTGTGTGATCTGGACAGCTTACATCAAGCAAAAATCAAAGTCTGGCCTTGTGCCCTCTATACTTATACGCAAGATACTTCTCACCTACATCACCAGTTAAAGAGCCTGAGGGCAGCACAGCATTGTGGAAGGGGCACACACTTTAGAGTCGAGGGGTGGGTTGGCAGGGGGTGGGGGAAATCCCAGTCTGGGCCTCCGTTTCCCCACCTCTCATGGGGCTGGTAACACCTGCCACACAAGAGTACACAGAGAGGATTAAACAAGATGGTACATGTCAAGTTCAGAGTACAGGGCTAATACCTTTTCTATGGATAATGTGTCTGGAAATAAGGGCTTTAAAAATGCTTAATAAATACTTAATTCTAGTAAGAAAATTAGCTTCCAATTCTTCATGTCCCTGCAAAATAAATCACCATTTGTTTTGCCATCTGGTCTTGTAAGTGAGTAGCAAGTGGAGATGGAGGAAGCCAAAGAGACGCTAGAGACAGAGGGTATTTATTGATAGATGATATCAACTGCCCGGATTCAGCAAATGCCCTAGGGATGCTGTGACACTGATAACGAAGAGGTCAGGATTGATCCCCACTCTTTGACTTGAGGGACGGTGGGACCAGGTGAGTTTAGCCGCTGAAACAGCAAGAGGTGTTTTATTATTATCTGGTAACGCGGTGACAGATATTCTCGCCCAGCCCCCATCCTGGTGTCTTTCCCATCCCTGACCCCTTGGAGGGTGGGTTTGGAGAAAAGAGATGGGGGAAGAAGGTTGATTTCAAATGAGATAGATGAATGTTTTAAAAGTAAGCAAAAGTCCAGTGATTTGGTTATCAGGCCACATACAGATGCCCCTGGGGTTAAAACAACTGTGAAAGCATGCCATAGGCTAGATCTCCTGCCGGGACCCAGTCCAAGGCTGGAAGGTCTTTAAGGTTCATCTTTCCATGGCTTGAAAGTGTGCAGGAAAAGCCCTGCTGCCTTCCAGCATGTGGGCCAATACAGAGCATACTATGAACACAGCCTGGGTCGTGCCAGGAAGTCACTGACCCCGGGAGGCCTTACATAGCATGGACATGACCCAGCACTCCCTGACCCCTAATACAGGAGGTGCCATCAGAACAGACTTTTGGCCACCAGCGGTTCCATTATCTCCTCAGAGGAACAGAGCAGAGCCAGGGAGCTGGCTCTGTTTTCTCCTACCCTAGGCCAGAGTCAAGTGGGGACAGATGTGCTGTCACCAAACAGTCCAGCAAAGGCTAGAGTCATGGCCCAGCTGCCAGACCCTGGGACAGGCTCCACAACTGAACCCTCCATGGGCAGGCTTCACTCTAAATCATTTGGTGAATGAACGCGCCATGGGGGAAGCCACTGTTTCATTTAAAACCACACTCTGGAGATCGTTACTGGGCGCAGACATCACCCTGGGGGAGGGGAGGGAGTGAACCAATGTTTGGAAACCTTTTCTTAGGGCTAGAAACCTGCTGTATTTCCCCTGTCCCTTCTTCAACCCTGAGAGGAGGGTAAGCTCATCTCTGACTGACAGACAAGAACACTGAGTCCAGTTCTGGCCCGAGTCTCAGCGCTGGCAGGGAGGGGGTGCAGGGGTTCATACCAGCTTGCTCCTCTTCTATTATAAAATGGGCCTTCTGAGTGATAGTTTGAACCCCCATGTACTGGACAGGAGGTACCAGATTTCTCCCTTCTCCTCACTCCCCCCTAACAAAACTTGGAAAAGCCTGTCTTTAAGGTCTTTTCGACACTTCCAACCCAAGCAGGGCTCCCCCTCTAAAGCTGAAGTGTAAAGGAGCGCCACTGGCCCCCACACCCTGGGAATAATGAAATCTCTTTGGCACACTCCTTTTGGCTTTGGTTTGCTTATGGATTGAACTTCCTGTTTGGTTTGCTAGCGAAGAGGAGGAGTAACTGTTTGGCCTGTACTTGTCTTCAAGGCAGAGGTCAGCCGAGTCTGGGTGATGGGTATGTCCGCCCTCCACTTCTCCAAAGCCCATGTAAGCAGCAAACCAACCCTCCAAAGAAGGTTCCGGTTAGTTTGTGCTCTTTGGCTTGGAATGCTAGAGGAGACAGTCAGAGTCACAGTACAAACAGGATGAAGGGGTCGGGGAGAGAGGCAGCAAAGACTGGCCCAGGAAGAAAGCTTGTAAACGGAGAGCAGAAGGCCATACGCAGAAGGATGCTGAATAGCTGCTGTGGGTCAGAGAGAAGATGCTCAACCCTGTACCAGCACAGACACTGGGGCTGCCGAGGTGCTTTTGCAAGGCTGACCATCCCACACCTGCAGGCTGGGACTCTGCTGGCAGTTATAACCCCAGAGCCAGGAGAGTCCTTCCAGGGAACAGTTGCATCCTCTTTCTGCTCCAAAGTGGCCTTGGATTCAACTAGTGGCCTCCAGTGAGACAGAAAACAAGCGATCAAGAGGCTCTCCTGTCCTGGGACTTCCCTGGTGGTCCAGCAGTTGAGAATCCACCTTGCTATGCAGGGGACGCCGATTCGGTCCTTGGTCAGGGCACTAAGATCCCACATGCTTTGGAGCAACTAAGCCCAAGCACCCCAACTACTGAGCCCTCACACTCTGGAGCCTGTGTGTCACAACAGATCTGCACAATGCAACAAAGATCCTGCATGCTGCAACTAAAATCCAGTGCAGCCTCCCCCTCAAAAGAGGCCCTCCTATCCCATTTCTTTGCAAGCAGAGCAGACAATGAGTGAGGATGTCACACCCTAGGCGGATTTTTCACACTCTTCCCTCTGCTTGGGATGCATGCCGCCTTCAACACACACCATTCTGCCCCTGCCTGTTTCAAGGCCCAACCCAAGGGTCACCTCCTTTGGACCAATTGATGAAGCAGCTCCTCCACACTCTGTGCTACCTGTGTCCTGACACACTACATCACACCACGTCACAGGAAGTTGTCTCACACCTGTTCAGGCCCCAGACCACGAGCTCCTCTTGCTTCTAGTGTGCGTATGTGCTCAATCATGTCATGCTTCTAGCCCCTCCTCCATACATAGTGACGGAGAAGGCAATTTCACCCCACTCCAGTACTCTTCCCAGGATGGGAGAGACTAGTGGGCTGTCGTCTCTGGGGTTGCACAAGGTTGGACACGACTGAAACAGCTTAGCAGCAGCAGCCATACCTAGTGTGGTGCTATTCCATAAATGGTTATTGGAAGACCAGCTGATAACTGTTATCAGCAGTTAACAGGATGAAACGGTTGGATGGCACCAACTCAATGGACATGAGTTTGAACAAACTCTGGGAGACAGTGAAAGACAGTGACGCTTGGCATGCTGCAGTCCATGGGGTCACAAAGAGTTGGACAACAATAGTCACGGGGCCCTCCCTATGTGCCAAGCCCTGTGACAAGGCTTTTGTGGGGTTATCTCAGTGAAAATCCTTATGACCACCCTCTGTGACAAGAGGCCACATGGACAGAGAGGTTAACGAGCTGGGCTTGGGTCACAGAGTGAGTGAGTGAGTAGCAGACATAGGACCCCAACCCAGGCAGTTGGCTCCTGAGTGCACTGCCCATGCTGCCTCTCAAATGAATGAGTGGAGAAAGTAGGGAAGCAGAGGAGCTTTCAGAGTCTACTGGGAGCAGACCAGTGCGTCCAAGGCCCATAAGGTAGGCCGTGGTGCTGCCTTTGTTTCTGGAGTGACTCTGCTGTCATCTGAAAACAGCCAGCCCAGCAGGTTAGGGAACCAGGGACCACTTTGTACTGCCAGCCTAGTGCTATCTAGAGCACCCAGCCATGGCGGGGAGGTGGAAATCAGGCACCAAAGAGTGAAAAATCACCCCAGCAGCCTGACACACAGAGCCAGAGACGAAGGCCAGGAAAGGGGAGGACATCCCCCCACCACTGGGCCCTGCTTCCCCCAGGAACCCTCCAGCCAGATGCCCCGTGGCTCCTGTCCTCTCAGTCTTTCTACATCGATCTACCCTTTGTAGATTTCCCTTCCCCAGTTTTATGAGCATCCTCTGGACACAGAAATGCACGAGTTATCTTATCGTGCAGACCGTATGGTTTTTGCATCTCCATGTCTCATGTTCCTGCTATGATGCTGTTTCCTTTAAAAGGTCAGAATTCCTTAAAATCTAAAACTTTAATGAACACAAGAATCCACAGGGCAGGCAAAGGGGGCATGTACGTGATTGTTAAGAATGCATTGCCAGGGTCATTCTCCTAGCAATTCAATCTGTGCCAGAGATCCACTCTGTGCCCAGGAATCTGCATTCTTAACAAATGATTCCAGGAAATCACTGAAGAAACTATTTAAATCCTTAGTACCTAATCACTGGATCAAAATGATCTTTTCATATATACAATCTCTCCTAATTTACCAGGTCCCCCTACTAACCCTTGAGCATCACAACAACTGATAAGATGATCCAGACAGAAGTCACGAGCATGACTACACAGAAGAGAAAGCTGAAACTCAAAGAGTCGTTACTCAAGGTGACAGCAAGTTGAAAAGAAGGACAGTTTAGACTGCCCTGGTCTAGTGGTCATTTCAGCGATGTGTCTGACGCCTCTGCCACCTTATCCCGGCCTCTATGACTCTATTTTAGTCTTTTTTCTTTCCTTCTATAATATTTAAAACAATTTTACAAACTAACAGAATTAGAGATCAACAATAAGAGAAAAACAAAAACTTCTATTTACCAGAGATGATAATTATTCATGTTTTGGTGTATTACTCACATTTGGTGTATTTTTCCAGCTTTATTCTTATGTTTTAATTGTGATTCCACTGTTTTTTAAGCCACACTTTCTCTTCCAACAGTTACCCAAAAGCAAGGATGGTATTGCTTTAACTGGACCTTGAGGAGGGAGAAAGATGCTGGCTGCTACCTTGTCCTTTTTTGGCCATCATCCCTTCATCCTCTTCCTCATCCCCAGGAGGAGAGAGGGGAGCAAGCTTTCCTGGGCAGGGATGGGACCTCTGGATGTTCAAGTCATTGGGGACAGGACTTCAGGGGTCTCTAATGTAGAGTTGAGGGTGGCTCAGTGGTAAAGAACCTGCCTGCCAAGCAGAAGATGCAGGTTTAATCCCTGGCTTGGAAAGATTCCTTGGAGAAGGAAATGGTAACCCAAACTAGAATTTTGCCTGAAAAATCCCATGGACAGAGGAGCCTGACAAGCTATATATAGTTCATGGGGTTGCAAAGAGTCATACAGGACTTAAGTGCTAAATCACCACCACCAATGTTGAATTGAACCAGGGTGAAAATAGCACACTGTAGCTAGCACTTTCCATAGGGACACTGCAAAACGCAGAGCACTATGAAGGACACCAGTTTTAAAACACAAGTCCAGGGATGCTGAAATCACGCTAACCTCAGAGGGATGGGTGGCTTGTGTCTGAGATTCCTACTCCAATTCCTTGTTTTTAAAAGACAACAGACTCAGAGCTGATGCAAACTAACCTCAGGACTCTCCTTTTTCTTTTCTTCTTATTTTTTAAAAGGAGTTTGGAGTTGGAGACCATTTGATTATTCCAGATTCTTAACAGGCACTGAGCAGTGCTATGAGCTGGCGTGGCTGCTGACTGCAGGCGCGTCTGACTTCCTCTTATCGTTCAGTCTGAAATCCAGCACAGCTCCTCGGGGCTTTGACAGACACCTCCTCACAGCTCTGGGAAAGTTTGAAGGCCAAGTCTGAAGAGACTTGCAAATGAGTTCCTGCGAAGACCTCCTTCAGAACAGTGACTGATGACAATCTGTTTCTAAAGGAAACACCTGACTAATTAAACCCACAGCCCGTGAAAGGGTGGTGGAAATGCTCTTGACAGAGAGCAGTGAGAAACGGCAGCCATTATTATTGTTGTCATAGTTTTCTAAAATCATGCTATGTCTACAGGCCATCAGCTCTTTCAGTACTAGATTTTACTCCAACACCTGCCAGAAGGCTTGACTTTCTGCCTGGATCTACTCCTCCCTCCCCTCTTTGCCTGCCCACCCCTAACTCACCTGTCAGGCAGAAAGAAGCTAAGAGGTTGCTTCCCGGGACAGCTTTCCTGTGCAGGTTAAGGCACCCTCTGCTCCTCCATCCCCACACTTCTCATGATTCTGTGGCCATCCTCCACAAGCTCTGTGCGGTCCAAGAGCTTGCTTGCGTGTTCACTGCTATACCTATAACCCTGCCTGGCACGTAATAGATGCTCAATAAATGCCTACGGGATGAGACCGAATGAAGAGAACTGGAGGACAAAGATTTCCTCCTTGGGTCCTGAGTGTAGATTTCTGTCTAAACATGATTATGAAAGCACATTGACTTCTTCATTCACTGAACAAGCACTAAGGGGTTTCCCTGGTGGCTCAGTGGTAAAGAATCCGCCTGCTGATGCAGGAGACCACAGATTGGATCCCTGGTCCACATGCCGAGGAGCAACTAGACCCACAACTACTAAGCCTGTGCTCTAGAGCCTGGGAACTGCCGCCACTCCCTACAACTACTGAAGCCTGAGCACCCTAGAGCCTGTGCTCCACAGCGAGAGAAGCCACCACAAGACACACTGCCACTGCAGAGTAGCCCGGCTCTCTGCAACTAGAGAAAAGCCCGCAGCAGCGAAGACCCAGCCCAGCCAAAAATAAATAAATAAAAATTTGAAAAAAGGAAAAACCAGCATCAAGGAACATCAGCAGCATGTAGAGATGTGGGCTGACTGGTCCAGTCTCATCACCTCCACTCCACCATCATCCAAGACACCACGCCAAGGAGTGGGCAGCTGGCTTCCTGAGAGCCCTGAGGTTCTGAGCCCCACACACTCCCACTGACCCTCTTATGGGCTCCATAGCCTCACTTTGTTGCACTTGGAGGAACAAATTTCAGTCACCTGGGGGGAAAGACCACTTCCCCAGCCTTGATGTCAGCTCCCAGTTAGGTTAACCCATCTGTTGCTCCTCAAAAGGTTGAATGGGATGAGCCAGGAGCAAGACTGACCTTAAAGGGTCTGGAATGTCAGATCCTGAGGAGTATAGCACAAAATTCCACCCATAAAAATCTTAGGAACCAAAAAAGATCTTAGGAGCCCCCAGTGATAGTCAGGAAGTAAGTACCACCCCTTCTAGAAGGTTCTAATAAGGTAATTTATTTCCATGACTACATCATCCCTTGAGAAGAGGCAAAATAAATACCTGTTTCCTTCTAGATCCCTAGAGACCTACCAGTTCGAAATAACACTGGTGACCTAAGGCAGCTTGGTGAACCAGACAAAACTGCCAAGTGGACAAACCATCCTTCCGAATTACACTATTTGACATGTTCTAGACTTGTCCCTAATATCTTCCTTAATCCATTATCCAAATTTATCTGCCCCCGCATCCTAGCTGTCCAGGGCCCTCCATTCTGCTAGACCCGGTTCTTCTCTGGGTCTCCAGAAATCTCCTGTGAAAAATGACAGGGCTGACAGCAGCTGCTACTTCAAGGCTCAGATCTCTAAAGCTAAGATATCTCAGAAATCTTAAACCCGCTCAGGGGTTCATTAGGCAGTGGATCCAGATCATACATATCTAAATCCAGTTAAAACCCATGTATCTGGAAACATCTTGAGAAATTATACTCTAATGTCTCAGCCCTACGGCAGGGTTACAAGTAAACTTTGAGGCCTCTCAAATCCTAGCACACCCCATCCATCCTAGCCTATGGCACCAGTACACCTGGACTGCCCTTTCCAGAAAAACCCCTTCTGGAGCAGAGCTGCTGAACTCCTTTGTTTGGAGGGCAGGGTGTGGCATGTGGAGATGGAAGGCAGACGAGTGTGGTCTCTTGTTTTCCAGCCCCCAGTGGCCCATCATCTCTGGGATTCTCCCTTTTGCTTTGTGGAAAGGGTCCATTTTTAGTTTCATAGCAGGTACCTCCCTGGCCTCTGGTCTATACCAGACTTTTAATTAAAAGCCCCTTAGGTTTCCATTTTAATCCAGCTGCCCCAGTTTTCTCTTAGAACACTCAGAGGGGCAAGTCCCCTGTCTACTTTAACCTTGGACTCTGCACCCAAAGGGATGTACTGTATGGTCTTTGTGGGTCAGCAGAGACCCAAAACCCAACTTCTGAATGGTCTGTCTAGATAATGAAAAGGACAAAGATTCCTTTGAACTTTGCAGCTGGACCTAAAGCAAAGGATTAAACAGTGTCTGGTTATATATTTTGCTGAGGATTCTAGATGAGACACTAAGAACCTCTTATGAAGTATGCAATTACTTGCAGTGCCATGCAGGAAAGGGGCATATTTGTTTTCTGTCCTGTCCTCCGGTTACAGAGGCCTCGCTGAGCAATGCCTTTATCATAGGCACTGTTTTTGCCAATCCTACTTCACTGGCTTAAGAGACAGATAAAAAAGGCAACAGTGACTTAAAGGCTAAGAGATCTCTGTTTTCCAGTTCCATTCTAACTATTCAAGATGGCAGCAGCAAAGCAATAGGGAAGATAATCCATACACTACTTCTGTGGTCCCATGGGCACCATACAGACATACCCAGCCAAATCTGCTGCAGTCTGGTGAGTGGTGAACCTGCCCAAGAATAATCCATCCAGGGAGACATGACCTGAAACCGCAGTTCTGGGACCCTGCCTGCTCTCCACCACCTCCAAAGAAGTTGATCCCTGAGGGTAAGGGATCAGGATGGTAAGAATGGGAGGACGAGGAGGCCAAGGTTGGAAGCCAGGCTCTGTCACATAACAGCTGTGTGACCCTGAGCAAGTTACTTAGCTTTTCTGAGTCCTGAGACTCATTAGCCACGTAGGCAAAAGACCCTCTCCCCACTCATTGTACCTGGTTTCAAGCATTATGTGAGAAAACCCGATGTGTGCCTTGTGCAGACACAAGGGAGGACCACTTTGGAATTTTAGAAGATTATTATTAACAGCTTTGCTGAGGTAGAATTTACACTTCTAAATTTGAAAGGCACCTTAGAATGATCTAATCCAATCTAGAGCTGAGGAAACTGAGACCCAGAGAGGTTCACTGATTTCCCCAAGGTTACACACAGCATATGACAGCAAGGTTGGGACAGGAGCCAGGTCTTCACACCAGTGTTTTCCAGTTTCGGCCCCACAGACGAACGCTTATCGAGTAAATGGCTATCTTTCATTCACAAAGGAAGGAAAATATCAAGAATAACTGAAGCATTACCACTAATTGAATGCTGACTGTGCTAAGGGCTTCATGCTGCTGCTGCTGCTAAGTCGCTTCGGTTGTGTCCGACTCTGTGCAACCCCCTAGATGGCGGCCCACCAGGCTCCCCCGTCCCTGGGATTCTCCAGGCAAGAACACTGGAGTGGGTTGCCATTTCCTTCTCCAATGCATGAAAGTAAAAAGTGAAAGTGAAGTCGCTCAGTCATAGGTATGATCATTTAATCCTTTACCACTTCATACGGAGGCTGCTGTTATTATCCACATTTTAAGACATGGAACTGAGGCTCAAGAGCTGAGTATCTTGCCCAAGGTCACACAGGTTATCAGGGGAGTCTGACACAAGCCTGTGTTCCCCACGCCCTCCCCCTCTGCATGCCCCCAGCTGCCAGCCATGAAGCTCTGACTTGGGGAGAATGAGATCTGGGTTGCCTCTCAGGTCAGTTTGCCAGATTTAGCAAAGAAAATACATAGAGTTGGTGAAGCTGGAATTTCAGATAATTAGTGCATGTCCTCAATACTGCATGGGACATACTTATACTAAGACATTATTCATTGTTTATGAAATCCAATGCTAACTGGGCATTCTGGATTTCACTGCCAGCTCCTCCCTAACATGCTGTGTTGATCCAGGCAAGCTTCTCTGGGTCTCCAGAAATCTGTGAAAATGACAGGACTGAGCATAGCAGCTCACTCTAAGGCTCTGTACCTCAGCTCCACTGGAGGAGAGAACGGACCGGGCAAGCACTCCAGCGACGGTTCTGAGCAAAGGCCAGCCTGCGAGATTGACACAAGGCCTTGAAGGTGCAGGAAGGAGGCCGGAGGAGGTCCCTTGACGGCTCCTAAACCCCTCACTCTGCAGAACAAACATCTCCACATGGCACAAGTTCCCTGGGAAGTGACATAGGTGGAAAACCACCTGGGTTTTGTTTTTAACTGTGGTGCAATATACACAAAATTGATCATTTTAACCACTTTTAAGTGTACAGGTCAGTGGTTTTAGGGACAGTCATATCCCCATGACCCATTTCCAGACATTTTTCATCATCCTGAACTGAAACTCTGTCCCCTTTAAACACTAACTCCTCATTCCCTCCCCTCCAGCCCCTGGCAACCACCACATTGCCGTCTCTCTCTGAGTCTGACCCCTCTAGGCCCAGCGCATGGTGGAATATGCAGTATTTGCATCTGCTTATTGCACATAGCACACTGAGGTTCATCCACTTCGTAGCACGGAGCATGTAGAACTTCCTTCCTTTCTAAGGCTGAACAGAGTTCACTTCATAGAACATTTTCTGTCTGGAAAGAGATGCAGAAAACCACCCAGATACACTCACTCAGTATTCTGGACTCTAATGGGACAGGAGAGCCCCTTTCCAAGGAGAGCTGGCTGAGGTCACTGCAGCTGGGGACACTGGTAGGGGGGCAGAGAAGCCGAGACAACCCTCTCCCCAGAGCCCAATTGGCACCCCTGGTGATTTTATAGGATTCACCACCTCCTGGGGGCACTTCTCTCCATACCAGAGGTTCCAGCAATAAGCCAAAGGCAGATATATGGGGCCCTCCGAGGAGGCTTTATTTTGGCTCTAACAATACCACTAAAACAGGGAGTGATTTATCAAGGGTGAGCATCCGGGGAGGCAGAAGAGTCAATTCCCATTTGGCTGCAGGCCACAGGCTGAGCGAGCCTCTTGGCATCAGCAAGGCTCACAGACAGAATCCTGGAGGGGACCCACAGGCCCCTCGGCAGGAAGGTCACAGGCCGCACTGTCCGTAACGGGGCTGACGAGGTGGTTCCCCGGGTTGGGGGGTGAGGCTCGGTCAACCGTGCTGCAGTGCCTGGTATAGGCCAGCCCTCAAAGGAGCAGTTGCTTTCCATAAGGCGGGGTACTGAGGCAGCGCTCAGGAGAGCCCCCCCGGATGGGCGTGTCGGAAGTCTGTCAGTGGGGCTTGGGGGATAGGATTCATCTAGATTACAAACAGGACTGATCTGGCAAAACTAAAGGAGATGGAAAGCGAGAGTCAGGCAAGTGCCTTTGCTTTCTCTGGTCAGATGCCCTCAGGCCACCTGCTGAGCCAGTGGGGTATCCCCGTCCCTGGGCGGAGGGGGGCTGGGGCCCCGAGCAGGTGCTCTAAGGTGGAAACTGCCGCCAGCCTCAAAGGGTCTCAACGCCACCTTGTCTGGTGGGGGGATGGCATTTCATTTGCTAACAACTTTGGGTTTTGTAAACAGACTGTTTATGTCTCAACCAACTGTAACTGGCTCCCTCAGAAAGACCAGCCCCCTGGAGGGGGTCGAAGTGATCACCAGCTCATCTCTAATGGAAAACCAGCCCCTCACGCAACCTGTGAAGGTCAAGGCTGGGTTTTTACTGAAGGAAAAAAAAAAGCAACAAGTGGAAGAGGGTCAGAGAAAGAGGAACAAGGGGAGGCACTGGCCGCCCTGCTGACAAGCGTTAGCCCACAAAGACGACAGGCTGCTGGCCGCACGGTCCCTGGGGAAGGGCAAAGAGACCCACCGCACGCCATGGTCTGAGCTAGTGCCTTCCACTCATCTTTGGTCCTGCCTCTGCCACATACTTGCTGTGTGACTCTGGGCAAATTGTTAACCTCTCTGTTTTCTCATCTGCTGTTGTGAGACATTTGTGAGTTAAATAAAACACACCAAGTACTAACCACTGCATCTGAGATATGGCAAGCAGTCAAGCATTAGCTTGTATCCTCACACCCCAAGAAGAGTCTTCTCCAAGTGTCACTGCCCTTGCTATCAGTGTTATTAGTACTGCCAGCTGTTAATCACAGTTCTTGTGGGAGGTGACACTACCCCCAGGTCACAGATCAGCAAACAGAGGCTCGGAGGGGGCACCATGCAGAGGGCTGAAGTTAGGAGCCAGGCCAGGTAAGTCTGCCTCTTGTCTATGGAAAGGGGAACTCTGAAAGAATCTAGAATCTAACGTGAGATGTTTGACTGGGTACCCTGAGCAACACCCCTGCTGAGAACTGGGAGACAAAAACCAAGAAAATTATCAGACTCCACCCAGACACATATCAGCCCTTCCCGTAATATGCTTTGGTTTGTTGGTGGGAAGTTTAAAATCTTCAAAGGGCTGAGCTTGAATAAGAGTTCTGGAAAGACACCGTCCCCCCATCTCAGCCTCAGAAAGGCCTCCACTAACTTTTCTTTGATCATGTGTCACTGCCAGGGTTTTTGAGAAAACCTCCCCCCTCATCACAGGCTATCAGAGGGAAGCAGAGAGAGCCTAGGGAGGAAGGAAGGAACCTCTCCTCTTTGGAAAGAGGTGGGCAGAGACCCCTGACATGGAGTCTGGAAAGGAGACTCAGATCCAGAAAGGCAGACAGTCCAGGTTGCATCCACCAGAGCCTGCTGTCTCCTATGAACAGAAACCACTATGTTCTATAAGCCAAACTCATCCTCATCACTTCTGAATGCATTGGAAGGGCATGATTCACCTACCTGGAATAGAGGCACGTATGCAAAAGTAAATCTACCATATCTGAGAACTTCATTTAATGATGATATAAGTGAAGTCAAGTGAAGTCGCTCAGTTGTGTCTGACTCTTTGCGACTCCATGGACTGTAGCCTACCAGGCTCCTTCATCCATGGGATATAGGAAACATACTAATAGCCATGGTTAGGAGAGTGCTGAATGCAGGCATCATACTTAGCTGAGCTTCCTAGCAGCCAAGGTAAAAAGAGAAACATAATAAATTATGAAACCTTCCACCTCTGATGAAGTTGAAAACACACAGGATTTAGCCTTGAGACCAGATGTGAATTTAGGCTCCATCACTCACAGACCATGTACCCACAGGCAATATTTAACCTCTGAATACCTGTTTTGAACCCTTACTGAATAGTCTTAACAATACCACAGGATATTAGGGGAACTGAATGAAATGTGTGTGAAGGGGCAATACTTTGAACATTACAAAATATCTTACAAAGATCTTACTTATCAAGTACTCATATTAGTTCTTCAAGAGAAGAAGAAAAAAAAAGCTTTTTCTATGCCTGTTGCTTTCTCTTTGAGGTAGTCTGGAAAACATCTGATCACATGACTCTTTGCACAAGGACCAGTGAAGAATAAAAAGGACAGTGGTGATAACCACAAGTTTTGAGCACTAATTATGTACAGGCAGAGAGTTGAGTTAAGCAACACTAACAGTCTTCACAGAAATTCTAGACAAGGGTACTATTAGTGTCACCATCTTCACAGAAATGGAGCGAGAGACTGGACCGATCTTCTGCTCGTCCCCACGAATATGGCTCTGAAGATCTGAGAGCCAGGCTGAGCTGGTGGTGGGCAGTAGACCATATGGAAATGAAGGCTCTAGGCTGAAGGTATTGTTTCAAAGTGGCTACGTGCTCTGTATGTGAGACACAGAAGGAGAGAGAGAGACCAGAAGAAATCATCAGTGGCAGAGACTCAAGGGCCAGAGAGTGTGCTGGAGCGTCACAACTGAATCCTTGATCCCGTGATGCTGATGGTGTGGGGGCCAGGCACAAACCTAAATGTCCTTCCTGCCCCAGAATCTGTTGCTCTAATAAATTTCACTTTTGTTTTAGCACCTCTGGGTGGATTTTTATCCTTTGCAAGCAAACGTTTTCCAAGGAAGACATGATATGAAAGAAGTCAGAAAAGCAAAGAATGCAGATGTTATCCCCGCATCCTTTGTGCTCAGCCCTGTTTTCTGACCCCCAGGGAAGCTAAGCCTAAGAACCCAGGCTTAAGAATGGAGGCAGGAGGAGATGCACACTGGGTCCAGAACACGCGCTGTCATTTTAAAAAGCCGTGGAGCAGCACCCGACCAGCCCACAGCACACCACACTTCCTGTTTGTGTGAACTGGTCCTGTTTTTTTCCCAATTAGATTTCTACTCACTGATCCTCTCCAATGTTTTTTCTTTCTTAATTGAATAGCAAATCAAAAGGAAGGCGAAGGAGAGCTCGCAGTGTTCTCCTCGCTCAAAGGCCAAGCATCTGTTGGCTTTGTTCAGTCTTGGCACTGACCTCGGTGTTTCTTACTGTTCAAAATTAGAAGCTACAACAATTCATCTTCAGGAGAATGGGTCCTGGGGAGACCGAGGGCAGACTCCCCCAGCTAACGGGGTGAGAGTGGCTGCAGCTCAGGCCCAGGGTACCCGCATCTTGCTGAATGGGGGGACACAAATGGCAGGCATGTCTGGCAAGAGGCCTGCAGGACCAGAGTCTGGATGGGGAGGCTGAGTCACAGCCCTCAGGGGGCAGTGGGCACAGAACTGAAGACAAATATCTCAAAAACAGGGCAGTGATGAGTGTCCAAGTCCTCAGAAACTCAAGTCACGTGCTTGTCCTAGTCTGACATCATCAGTCCTGGCCCTGCCTCTCACGATCCTGAAGCTGTGAATGAGTTTATCGCCCCTTCCTTGGTTCCATCTTTCTTGGCCAGGAAAAGGAGAGTCAGGTTATCCACCACATAGGAGAGAAACAGATTGTATAGGTAAAATGCTTGGCACACAGTAGGTCCTCAAGAAATGAGAGTGGGTACGATATTCTGGGTGCCAACTGCCTGCTCTGAAGGTGTGTTTCAGGGGGAAGCATATTTCCTGGGGCCCTGGATGCCTCCAGCCCACTAACAAAACCAGAAAAGTCCACTCACTCAATTTACAAAAAGTAACATGTTTATTTAAAAAACCACAACAGCTTCAGACCCCAAAGTGCAGAAGAGCCGGGAAGGCAGAGAAGGTCTGGACAGAGGGACTACGTTTGAGAGGCTATGGGGCAGGGATCAATTTCTAAAGTATTTGTACTTTTCCTCCAGCAATGGGTGCCCGGCAAAGCAAGCGGTGACAAGGATTGCCGTGTAGGAAGTGGCTTGGGACCCTTGGTTCCCACAGCTTCTGAAGGGAGTGGAACCCATGGGTCACTTGGTCACCCACCGCCCTGAGCATCGTGGACCGCTTCTCTGGGGAGCTCATCTTCTGTACCGCCTCCCCAGGCCTGCTGGCCACTCAGGATGCTTCATTCCGAAGAACTCAAAAGAAACGAGGAGTCCCAGCTAAAAGGGGGTGCTTATAACTTGAAAAGTGCTGATATGCCAACCAGTCATTTGCCCTGAAGTAGGTATTAGCTACAGCAGCATTTCTTGGAATTAAAAAAAGGCTATGAATAGACCGTTATGCTGTGTCTGCAGTCAGGAGCTTCCAATTAATGGCAGGAAGCCTATATTCCTGCGGGACCTCAGCTAGCAGTATGTGTGTGTCTGTGTGCGTGTGTTTGTGTGTGTGTGTGTGTGTGTCTGTGTATGTGTGTTTGTGTGTCTGTGTACGTGTGTATGTGTGTGTGTGTGTGCGAGAGAGAAAGACAGAGAGAGAGAGAAAGAGAATGAATGAATGGCGAGGGGACAGTGGATTGGATGAATGACTAAAATTGAAGCTGGCCTGGTGACTTCTAGAACAAATGCACTGGACCACTCTGTACCTCAGGCTGTCATCTGGAGGGCCATCCAGGGCTGTCATCTAGAAGACAGGGCATTGGGGAGGTATTTTGGCACTGGGGTCCCCCTATTCTGGAACCATGGCAGTCAGGTCAAGAGTCCCAGGCCTGGCTGAGCCAGAGGACAAGGAGAGGAGGAGGCCAGAGTCATAGCTGTATCTGTCCTATACCCTCGACCTCAGTGGATGTTGATGCTCCAAAGGAGAAATATGTTGGGGTTCCATACACTCCAGAAAGTCAGAGAACCTTTGCTGACAGGAGCATTTCTCCTGCACCTTGTCCTTTCAGCTTATAGTAACTTCTGCCTTTTTTCTCAAGGGCCTCCCTTGTCTTATTTAATTTAGACACAGGTAGTAATGAGGGCCGTGTCTGTTCCACTTTTGTCCATAAGACTGAAATTTCTCATTAAGGAGATCCTGGGAGACCGGTCGTGTATACTCTTTCAAGCGTCACACCTGCCTGCCTGTTGCAGTCTTCAGCTGGCCCTAAATGAAAGTCTTGGGTGGTAGGCAGGGAAATGCCATCCAATTCTCCTTCTAAATAGCAGTGATTACTTACCTGTAAGGAGGAGGGGTAGTACTGAAAACAGCCAACACTCCTGAAAGGGACTGGGGGGCCAGGTATGTTGTGAAAACATTCATTTTTCTAAATTAATTCTTCACCAGTAACACATAGCAAGGAAGTCTGATACAGAGAAATAGCCTAAGCAGGGCACTAAGCAGCCAGATAAGGCTGGGCTTGCCATGGAAACATTCCTGGCCTTAGTTTCCTAATCTGAGCAATGGGTATTAAAAAGAAACCCTACTCTCACAGGGTAGATGTACACCTGAAATGAGGTAAAGTGCATGAACAGTAGAGAAGCAAGAGAGCAAACCAGGGGAGAGTAGTGGTCTAGAGCCCAACTCCCTGGGTTCAGATCCTAGTTCTGCCACTGATGGGCTGTGTGACCTTGGGCAAGTCACTATACCTCTCTGTGCCATGGTTTCCTCATTTGCCAAGAGGGGTGACAACTGTACCTACCTTAAGGGGCCAACATGAGAATTCAGTGAGTGCCCTTCCCACAGTGAGTGCTCAAAAAAACTGACCTGGATTAGCAGGAATGCTGCTGAGTGCAACTTACGCTGGGACACATGGCAGGGGCTCCCTAAACATTTCCTGATTATGATTCTGGGCTATTATCCTTTATTAAGGCTGGTTTTACTGGCACCTACCACCAGCTGCAGAGAATCACCATAGCACAGGCTGGGGCTGAGCATTTCAGGAAGAGCTACTATAGAAGAGGTGCTGATTCTAAGACCTTACTCTTCCAAATATGGTTTGGGGAAGTTAGAGAGTCTCTGGAGGACTACCTCCCTGGTGGCTCAGAGGTTAAAGCGTCTGCCTAGAACGGAGAGACCCAGGTTTGATCCCTGGGTCGGGAAGATCCCCTGGAGAAGGAACAGGCAACCCATTCCAGTACTCTTGCCTGGAGAATCCCATGGAGGGAGGAGCCTGGTAGGCTACAGTCCATGGGGTCGCAAAGAGTCAGACATGACTGAGCGACTTCACTTCACTTTAGAGAATCTCTGCCGTAGCATTCCCATCTTCCTGAATAAGTGAAAGTTGCTATGGTAGGTAGAAGAGTTGTCCCCTAAATGTCCACTCCCTAATCCCTGGATCCTGTGAATATGTTTTGTTACCTGGCAAAGGGGGAAGGAATTAGGGTAACCGGTAGAATTCAAGTTGTTCATCATCTGATTTTAAGGAGATTATATAAGTGGGCACAATATAATCACAAGGGTTCTTTAAATGGGGAAGAGATAAGAGTCGATATCAGAGTTATGCGATATGAGAAAGGCTATTGCTGGCTCTAAAGATTCCTTCCCCAAGCCAAGGAATTCAGGGCCCCTTAGAAACTAAAAGCCCCTCATTTTAGCAAGTGAGACTCACACCAGACTTCTGACCTCCTGAACTGTAAGATATATATCTGTGTTGTCTGAAACCACTAAATTAACAGTAATTTGTGATGGCAGCCATAGGAAATTAACATGGCCCCCGATGTTTCCTTCCTGGCCTCTTCCCTAAGGAGCACAGGAGCACCCAGAGACTGCTCTCCCATCCCACATTTGGAGCAGTATAATTTACATGTACTCACTCATCCTTTAGCAGATACTTTCTGAGAACCTGCTACATGTCAGACCTGGCACTAGGTCCTCGGGACCCAGCAGTGAACAGGACAGGCTCCCTGCTCTTGTGGCGCTCAGAGATAAGAGTGGACACTGACCTTAAAGCGACATTCACAGGAGACAGTCTTAGGAACCCTTATGGAGCCTACTACATGCATGGCACTGTGCCATGTATTAACTCATCCAATCCTCACAAGCCCTCATGAGCAAAGTACCAAGGCACAGGTTACCACCCCCATTTTACAGATGAGGGAACTGAGGCACAGAGCTGGATGGTAGTGGACCATATTCGGAATCCAGGCACTTTTGTACACTCTGCTGAGTTGCATCTAAAATGACAGGGAACAGGGATCATACAGAGAAGATGCAGGCATGACTGGGGCCCCCAAGATGTCCCTCTAGCCTAGAGAATGACAAGTCCCCATTTAGAGCAAGTGTCTGTGATTTTGAGCAGGTGGGTGTGAAAGTGAATGCTAAATAGGTTGCCAGAGCCCTTGGCACTCCCCATGCAAAAATAAGCACCACCAGATCCTCAGGAACTGGGGGCTGCACCTTTCTCCAGTCTTGGCAGAGACCCCATGCCTGAGCCTGAGCAGGGCAAGCCAGTCGGCAGTCAACAGCCCTCTATTGACTGTTCATTTTCTGCAAGCACAAGGCTGTCCATTTAAACGCTGATCCAATACGGCTGTCCGTTGGGTAAGCTCATCGAGAATTCCTAGGCTGATGCTCACTCAACAATAGACAAGCACAACACACATGAGCTCATTTATCCCAGCTACAGCCTGCAATCCTAGACTCATTCATCCCAGAGCAATATTCCCCGAGGAGGGTCGGGGCAGCAAGATAGAAAGGCTTCCCACTGGGGGAGGGGGAGCCACAGCAGCTGATGTGTGAGAACAGGGAGGAGGGGGCTGCAGAGTGTGGAGGCTGCCCTGGGAGCCTCGCGGAGTGCCAGCATCCTTCAATTTGCTCCCCCAACACGCTGCCCCTTTACCTCTTGAGACCTGAGTTCCCATATCTGTAAAGTAAGGAACAATTATAGCACCTGCCGCAGGAGTGGTGGGGGACAAATTGGGAGACTGGGATTGACACATACTACTATATAGAAAATAGATAACTAAAAATGACCTATTGTACAGGGCAGGGAATTCTACTCAATACTCTGTAATGACCTATAGGGGAAAAGAATCTAAAAAGAGAGTGGATACATGTAACTGATTCACTCTGCTGCACAGCAGAAAGTAACACACTGTAAATCAACTATACTCCAATAAAAATATGAAATAAAAATAAAAACATGTTTTGTGGATTCAAAAAAATATCTTACCTGCCTGAAGGGGCCAGGGAGGCTTAAGTGAGACACTGTGAAGTGTTTTGCTGGGCGGCTGGCACTGAATGGCCACAGACTCAGCGTGAGCTATGTTTATGTCACACAGAGCCTTATTTAATCCCTCACCCCATGGCTCAGAGAGAAGAGAACACCGGTACTGTCTCTATTTTACAGAGGAGGACCCTAAGCTGCCCAGATAGGCTAGACCTTACCTGTGGACTCCTAGCAAGTCAAGGGCCCAGGCAGGATTCGCCCCAGGACTCAAGACTGGGTTCCTCCCATAGCTCTGCCTCTAGCTCAGATGCACTGTTTATACATGGTCTGGATTTGAACACCACGTCTCCAGTTTTAGTTCATGGTCTTTGAAACTAAAACCTCTATAAGGGAGGCACTGCTATCACGCCCATTTTACAGATAAAGAAACTCAGGCACAAAGAATCTGAGTGATGCGTCTAAGGTCACAGAGCTGGGTGGCAGTGGAGTTACATGTGGAATCCAGGCAGTCTCCTTGTCATCTATGAGGCTGTATATAAATAGTATGCTCCCCTATCACACAGAACATGTACTAAGGAGGGCTCCTCCCCACCATCGAAGCTCACTCTGAAGAGAAGGTTTCAGAGGCTGAGCCAAGTCAAATGTCAAACAGCACTGTGTCTGGCAGAGCTCAGGACTGTTGTTGCCATGAGCGGTATTATCAGCAGCAGCATCAAGGCAAATTCGATTCCTAACGTTTACCAAGCACCTTTTTATATCTTCATGCCCTTCCCCATGCATCCCTCAGCCCCTCAGCCCCCAGCCCACCCGGACAGACAGAGAAGGCACGCGGTGTGCAGAAGGCAAAACCGGCCAAGCCCTGAGTCATCAGGCAGCAGACGGGGCTTTGCCCTCAGCTCTGTCACCTCCCACGCTGGGGCCTTTTTCCTGGCACCCCAAACCACTCATCCTCTGGCATTTGTGGGAGAGGCAAGAGGAAGCCCCGCTAAACAGGGGACTGCCTCCCGATGGGGACTTGGGTCAGTTTGCCCAGTGGAGTGCTGAGGCGTCCCTCTTGGTGCTCCTCCGTCGTGTGCTTGGTGTGACCTTTCAGAATGTACCATAAAGCCTCAGTGCGTGTGCACAGCCCTGAGATACTGCACTTGAGATGACCAAGCTGCAAAGTTCCAAGACATCCTCAGGGGAGGCAGGGGGCCATGGTGCTGTCCATTAGGCACTGATGGCACACGTCAGGTCAGGGAGACTTGGAAGCAGCTCTTTCTGCTCAGTTTCCTTAAAAAGGCAGCGTCCTGACTCTCAAGGAGATCCTGCTGCTGGAAGGACCACAGAGGGCCCGCTCAGGGTGGGCTGGCAAAAATGCATCCAGTGTGTCTACTGTCCAGCTCCAGCGGGACTCTCCAGAGAACACAGAGATGATCATACTAAGTCAGTCAGCTGTGAGCTTTATACTGGGCACACAATCAATATACAACCAAAAGGCATCATCTGTTCCTTTTGCCTCTTCCCTCACCAGGGAAGATGAGTAAACAAAAGAGAGGTTCTGAAGGCAGACCCCAGTCCTGGTTTTGTCTCTTAGCTGGTGTGGACCTTGGGGAAAGCTGGGCTCCTCTGTGTCTCAGGATCCTCAGGTGTAAAATGAGAGTCATAATAACAGCACTGACTTCATAGAAATCAAAGGACACCATTTGTATAAAATGCTCGGGGTTAAGAATCTGTCTTCCAATGCAAGAAATGTGGATTTGGTCCCTGGTCAGGAAACTAAGATCCCACATGCCACAGGGCAGCTAAGACTGACCTCCACCATTAGAGATCCCGCGACTAAGACCTGACACAGTCAAATAAATAAGTAAATATTCAAAAAAATTAAAAAAATAAATAATGCTTATGCGGTGCCTTGTACAGAACAAGCACTTAATAAATGGGAGCTCTCAGTATGACTTTTCATCCTAACAACTCATTCCTGACCCCACTCAGCCCAATCTTCATTTACCCTCACATCCAGAAGATTCCCTGGTAGAGGGCATGGCAATCCACACCAATATTCTTGCCTGGAGAATCCCATGGACAGAAGAGCCAGGCAGGCTATAGTCCATACCACTGCAAAGAATCGGACACGATTGAAGCAACTTAGCACGCATGCACCAATCAACACATTTCTAACACGACTCCACTTTCCTAAACTACATCTGGTGTCCGTCATTCTGTCCCTCCCATAAAGTTAACTCTTTGGGGTCAGAGAAAGCATCAGATGTACTACACTGAAGTGTCAAGGAAGACTTTTCCATCTATGGTGGCTTCTCATTTTCCCTTGTTGGAGAGAGACAGGGTAAACGGGTCAGAACCTGAGCCAAAGGTGAACTCAGAACCAAGCGATGCGAGGTTTTCATCAAGGTTCTGTGTCTTAGTTGTTTCCTTTCAAAGCTCTTTCCAAAAGCATCCTTCATCTTCAAAGAGTCTGGTTGGCAACTCGACTTCGCCCTTTGAAGTCCCTTTCACATTCACCCTTGAAGGCACTGCTTAAAAATGACACTGCGCATGGCTGAGAATAAACTTCTCCCCTCCTACTTTGGCCTCCACCCCTCCCCCACAAATTTGGATTCAATTATAAACTGGCTGGTGTTGTCCTTTGGTCCTTCCTAAGAATAATTGTAAAGTCAACACTAAGGGCATTAAAAAGAAGGAGCCTGCCTGTTTATTCATGGAGGAAGAAAAGGGGATAGTTTCTAATGCTATTTTCTAGCCTCTTCTTATGACATCTTCACCAGAGGCTTCAGGATAAACGTGCTAGCAAACAGATCAAAACACCAGGGTAATTCTGCAATGTCCACTTTCTTTTTTTTTTTTAAGTGTTTGTTATTTATTTGGATCTATATAACCTATTCAAATGGTATTTCAGCTGGGCAAGAGAATACTGTGACCTCCTACGAAAGAAAGCTCATCCATAAGCGAGTGAAAAAATCAAATCCTCTGGAAAGTTCAGGCGCTGTTTGACAAGGGAAACATTTATAAAGCATTTGTGGGGCATCTCAGGAAATGTATGCAGTGGACAAGCCCATTTTGGCATGAATATGATTTTACTGAACTCGACATGGCTGCTCCAGGGAAGATGTGAGAATACAATCTCCGTCTGCTGCAAATATTTTATAACTGTGCTAGGATACTGAAATGGAAGTTTCCGATGAAGCACGAAGCTACATTATATATGAAACAGCTTACTACAATGCAGGTACTGGACTATAGGCAGACTTTACAAAGGAGACACCAAGAGCTGAGTGGCTCAACTCTTAACCCAGACCCACAATCCCACCCAGCCTGGCCCACATCCACAAGAAAGGGTTGAGTTTTAGAAGATGGGAAAGAGGTTTTAGAGCAGTTTACTAGAGAGAGGTACTGAAGAGCCAAAATCCCATCTGCAAACACACCCCAGTTGAGAGGCTTGGAGGCTCTGCCCTTTGTCTTAAACTGAGGCCTTAAAAGGGGGCCTTTGAAATTACTGAAGAATTTAATATATGTGCCCCGACCACTCCATGTGAGAGGCCACATCTATCCGGTGTCAGAGGCTCAAATCTGTGACTTCCGAGCAGCTCTGACAACAAGTAAGAACATGTGCTGAACTGGAGATCAGCCAGCCCACTCAGCTTCATTAGGAAATGACTGAATGTGGCTTCCTCAGGACCAGATAGATACCCCCTACCAGCTAAGGAGATTCCGCAAGGCTCATTCCTGGGCCGCCCACAGGGTAACTATGGAATTCTCAGTCCTGAGGAACGAAGTGGCAGCAACAAGCAGAAAAAGAGCCACATTACGGAAAATGAAGGTGAGAGAGATCCTTGGAGACTGAGAAGTCTCCAAACAACCCACGAAAGGGAGGGCCTGCCGGGTCTAGAGGAAGCCAAGGCCGACGCAAGACTGTGTCACTCGGAGGAACCTTCCTGCATCTTTTCCTCTTCTCCTGCCCCTCCTCCACCCCCCACCGCCACTTAAAAGCACAAGGAAGAACCTGCTCCAGATGCAGGAGAGGCCTGCTGAATGGAGGGTGGGGGGCGGGGGACAGTGTGTGTGGAAGAGGGCTCGACTTTAAACGTGAAATCGAAAACCCTCTTTTTTGAGATAAAATCCACATGCCTTACAATTCGCCCATTTAAAGCGTCCTGTTCAACGGGTTTCAATAGTCACAGAGTTGGACATCCATCATCACAATTCATTTTAGGACATTTTCACTACTTGAAAAGAAACCCTGTTCCTCTCGGGCTCTCCGTAGCTATCACCTCCCAGCCCCTGGTCCCCTTCGCCCTGAGCAATCATTAATCTATGTATGGTCTGTGTCTATGGATTTGCCTATGGAATCATATAGAATGTGGTTCTCTATGACTGGCTTCTAAATGAAAGAACTATATGTGCTGACCTGACCTCCCAGGCCTGCAACTTTCTGGGCTTTTTCGGTGGGCCACTAGAGTCCTTCCCTCAAAGGGAAGTGGTCCGGACAAAAGGAGATGTCCCCCGTTAACCACTTCGTTTGAACCAATTCACTCAGCTTCCCCGGCTCTGCCCTGAACTGGTAGAGAAACAAATCTCCCAGCGTGCCCAGCGGCAGGGCTGTCAGGATTCAAGTGACATCTGTCCTTCCACCTGATGAAAAACTCTGTGCCGGTCTCCTCCACTTTCTTGTCCCAAGGGCCCCTGGCACGAGCCAGGCACATATCAGACTATCGATAAACATTCATTGCTGGCTGATGACAGACAGGAAGCAGAGAGGAGCGGGGAGGCCGTGCCCACGGAGGGCCTACGGCAGGTCTGTGGGCAGCTCACAGGTTCCCCACACGTGGATGGATGCAGGCTCGGGATGGCCAGGAGGCAGCGCCAGATGGCAGACAAACTCTGCTGCTCTCTGGTTACGTTTTATGCGTTTCTTTGTTTTTCAGTTTCTTTGTCACTGACATCTGCTGCTCTGCGTTGTTCTGGAGGCAAAATGTAAAACGGAGAATACTCAGGGGATACACCGTTTCCCCCCATCTCGGCTGCTCTGTGTGGATGTGCCATGTCTTTGGATGAGGACCGCCACCCCCACTCCATCCTGGTGACCCCTTCTCTTTCCCTACATTCACGACTCTTGTTATCTCCTCGCTGAAGGTGAAACTGACACAATCTTTGCAACTGATGTGCATCAGTGAACCTCAAGGAGACCTCAGGGGACCGCAATGCAGGTAACATGGGATTCCCCACACCAGAGCCTTCTGGACACAGTGAAGCTGCTTCTAAAGCCTGAGGGAGAGTGGATCCATCCAAGAACTCACAGGTGTCATTTCAAAGGGAGATCTTTCAATGGCAGAGAGGGTGAGCCTCTAGGGAGAGCCTGGCTAACTTCTCAAGAATTCAGACTGGCATTACTCCATAAACTGAGAGAAACAGTCCCAAAGGACAGCATGGGGTCGTGTGGGCTGGGCGGGGCCACATGGGGGAACTGCAGCCTTGGGATATGGAGTGTGTGGCAAGCGTCACCAGCCACTGTGCCCACATTCCCCTGCAGGTCTTAGTTCTCCTCTCAGGATCCTGCCAGAGGATCCTCTTGTTACAATAGAAGCATGGAGGGCCAGGCGCCTAGAGAGAGTGGCACTGAGAGCCCTGACGCTCCTGGGGGGGCAGCTGGCGAGTGGGCCATGTCCCTTCTCAGCCTGTCCCGCTGCCTCTTGAGCCTGTGAAGTAGGTGTCACCCGCCCCAGTTCCCAGGTGAGGGATCAGGCTCCATGCGATGGAGTAACCTGACCCAGGTCACTCAGCCAGTCAGGGGGAGTTCAAGTGCAAAGGCTGTGGACTCTCCTGGACCGAGCAGCCACAGATGCTGGTCAGGGGCAGCCTGGGCTCTGCAGGCACCCTGCCTGGGCGCCCCTTCCTGGGTGACCCTCTGAAAATGGCCTGGCAGTCTCCAAGGTGGAGGGGCTGAGACTTGTACACAGTGGAAGAAGACTGTTCCTGTGTGGATATAAGTGTGTGTGTGTACCCACGTGCCTGTCCATAACTGTGTGTTGTTGCTGTGTCTGTGTACACATGAAAGTTTGTGTCTGTAACTGCCAACGTGCCATTGTATACATGTGTGCTTGTATTTATAGATATGCGTTTGTATTACTGTGTGTTCCTGTCTGTGGGTACATACGTGTGGTGTTTGTGTGTGTACGGAGTGTGGATGTGTCTGGGTACCCATGTATATGTGTTGGTGTGTGCTTGTATGATGGTGGGTGTGTACCGGTGAGTGTGTAAACAAACCCTCGCATGTCAGCAGACTTAGAAGACTACGTCGCCTTTGCGGTAGAAAGATTCATTTCTTTCAGCTAATATGAAACAAAGGAATCTTTTCTTAAAGTTCTACTTTGGGGCCCCAGAATGTAAACTTTATGTGACTAGGTTTACAGTCTCTGAGGGAAAAATGTGCCTTTTGAAGATCAAGTCTGAGAAAACTAAGAATTCACTGCTGTTTCAAACTTCTCTGACTACTCCACAGTGGGAAATAAAGTATGTTGTTGCATATATACGTACAGCATATATGGATGTACATGTATGTATTTTTCTTAAAACAATACTTATCTTTACCATGTGTGATGCACTCTGATATTAACTTCTTTCCTATTTCATTTTTTCAAATGCCAGTTAAACTGATTCTAAAGGAGATCAGCCCTGGGATTTCATTGGAAGGAATGATGCTAAAGTTGAAACTCCAGTACTTTGGCCACCTCATGCAAAGCGTTGACTAATTGGAAAAAACTCTGATGCTAGGAGGGATTGGGGGCAGGAGGACAAGGGGACGACAGAGGATGAGAAGGCTGGATGGCATAAACGACTCGATGGAAGTGAGTCTGAGTGAACTCCGGGAGATGGTGATAGACAGGGAGGCCTGGCATGCTGCGATTCATGGGGTCGCAAAGAGTCGGACATGACTGAGCGGCTGAACTGAACTAAAACCGATGTCACAACTCACTAATGGGATATAACTTGCAGTATGGAAAACACTGGTCTATAGGGACTCTTCCCCCAGCTCTATATAAAGTGACTTCATCCATCCATTTACCAAGTACACATAAAGCCATTACTATGTGCCAACTATTAGTCTAGGTTCTTGGGAAACAAGTTTCCTGTGCTCCTGGCACTTTCATTCTAAAGGAGAAAATAAACCACAAACCCCAAAACACTGAAGATAATTTTATATGGTGACAAAATCTCTGAAGGTAATTCAGTGGTTGGTCAGGGAGGACTTCCTAGAGGAGGTGACCCAAACAATGAGAAGGAGCTGGCCACGGCAAGAGACAGGGGAGAAGGGCTGGCCAGTATTTTCTCTGCAGTCTCTGCTATCAAAGTTTAGAAATGAACCTTGACTCAGATACTGGCCATGATTCTATCCATCTTTCTCTGGCCTCGCTCCCTTCTCTCCTTTCAGCTACATGTTGCCCAAATACTTCACATCAAAATTTGGCAGCCCTACATGGGCACATATTCATTCTTTCCCTGGAACATTTCAAAATAACATTTGGTCTGATTAATTCTGTTATTAGGACAAACTCCTGGAAGACATAGTCAATCTTGTGGAGGGTAATTCGACTGGTAAGTAAGGCTCAGAAATGAAGAGGCAGAGACCAGGCAATGGGGCTCAGAGACCACGTGTAGGAAAGCTCAGGTCAAAAGCGCCAGAGACGGTGGGCAAGCCTCCTCTTCAAGGCCAGCACTGCTTCTCCAGGGCATCTGCGCGGCCACCTCCCTCTCTGCCTTAGGTTCTTGCTTACATCTCATCTATTCAGCAAGTCTCCCCTGCCCACACTAGTTAAACTGCAGCCCTTTTTCCTGACTCACCTATTAGACCTCTTTATCCAGTTAGCCAACTCCCCATCTAGAACATTAACTCCACAAGGACAGGGATTTCCGCCACGTCATTCCCCAGCTAGTGCTCAATACATAGCTGTTGCATGAGTCAACGAATAATGTTCCTATTTCCTGAGCACCTACTACATGCTGGGCTCTGTACCAACATGGTCTCCAGTGCTCACAGAAATCCTGCCAGGTGTGTACTATGATTCCCATTTTAGAGATGGTAAGATAAAGGTTCAGAGAAGCGAAACAAACACAGTGAATATGTGGTGGATTGGGGGCTGAAATTTGGGTCTCCCTGACTCCAAGCCCACAAGACCTGACGCTTCTACCCACAAAACAGGAATGTTGTACACTAAGTGTAGTAAGTCAGAAATAGAAAAACACCATATTCACTTACATGTAGAATCTAATACGGTAAAAATGAAGACGTCTATGAAACAAAAACAGACTTACAGATGCAGAGAACAGATGTGTGGCTGCCAAGGGGGAAGTAGATGGAGGCAGGAAGGACTGGGAGTTTGGGATTAACAGAGCCAAACTCTCATCTATAGGATGGACAGACACCGAGGTCCTACTGGTGTAGGACAGGGAACGCTAGTCAGTATCTTGTGATAAACCATATTGAAAATTATATATTTACATATAACTGAATCACCTTGCTGTACAGCAGAAATTAATACAACACTGCAAATCCACTACACTTCAATAGAATTTTTAAAAAAATTACTTGTTGCATAAAGCAGATGACCCAAACCAAGATCCACCCAGGAGCAAGTTCCGTGGGCACAGAGTGCTGCTCTTTGCCTAAAAAAGGGGTGCTGCTAACAGCACCAAAGATGCTTCTATGACAAACAACCAGATCACCCCCTCTGAGCAGGAGGGGAGTTTCACAGTGTAGCTTTATTCATAAGCAGTTTCCATGAATTTTGTTTTCCAGCACACTGGGGCACATGGAACATAAGCAGGCAGAAACCATGCACTGAGTACCCCCTATTGGGTGCCCTGCAGTGAAAGCTGGGTGTGCAAAGCTGCCCCTGGGGCAGTCCGAGGGGTCAAAGGGGCCCAGGGAGGGGACCCAACAACCTCCCATTTCCCTCTGTACCTCAGGGACAAACAGCCGAGGTCAAATTAACCAGGGCAGACCTCTGAGGGCTGGGGTTCTGGGACACCTACAGAGTGGTTTTGCTTGAGGATAGCAGCTGCTTCAAATTAGAAGCTACTCTAAACACAGAGCAGATTCACGAGGTTTTTCTGCCCTGGAAAGAGACCAAGGGACTCGAGCCACAGTCTTTATCTTTGGACTCTTTAGGGCAAAACTGGGGAGGGGCCGAGAAAAAATGTTGAGGCAAAAGGTCCCAACTCTCGAACCCTACCTGACCAGCAACAGTTCCCAGAACCGGAAGTGTGCAAGATGAGGGGGGTTAGGCCCAGCACAAGGGGTCACGTCTGCAGAGAGAGCTGTCCCCATTCCATCACCCGCTCCCTTCCCCTCTCCCCACAGCCTCAGCCACTCCACATGCATGCTCAGGGGTTCAGTTCCTGCCAGCACTCCTCATCTTTGATGGGAGTCTTTGAGACATCAAAGACTTTCCTGATGTCTTTGAGCTGGAGCCAGGAAGTAAGGGTGAGGCCCTGGGGAAGACCAAGCCAAGGTAGCTCCCCAAGGGCAGCGGGGACAGGCACGAAATTTTGCCTCCAGGGGACACAGAAACAATGGGTTTCCAACTTTTCCCCAAACTGTTAAGCTCTCATAGTCTGTGCCAGGCAGGGTGTACACTGCTTCACTCTGGTCATCTCTATATTTCCAGTTCAACAAACGTTTGGGTTCCCATTTGGTGACAGGCCATTTGGGCCAGGCCCTGGACGTGTAGCCCAGTGACCAACCTGAGTGTCTGCTACGAATGAGGCACTAAGGACCCATTATAAGAATGGAGCAGTAACTAACAGCTAATGAGCCAGGCACTATCCTGAATGCTTTCCCCATGTTAACTCATTAATCCTCACAGCATCACAAGTGATTCCTCAGCAGAGGCCTGAAGAAAGTGAGGAAGCTAAGACCAAGGCCGATCAGGTGTGTGCCTGGCATGTTCAAAGAACCCCAGTGAGCCTGCAGTGGGGTAGGGAATGCCAGGTATCCCAGGCTTTGGGGAGGACCCAGGCCTTCAGCAGGGAGGTGGAGAATGTGAGTGCAAGAATGGCAGGATCTCACTTATATTCTAGAACAGCTCTGGCTGAAGCAGTTGAATGTCCTTTGGTGGAAAAGGATGGAAGCTAGGACGGCCCAGGCAAGACTGGAGGAGAGAGACAGCAGTACTGGGGTGGGGGAAGAAGCCACTGCATCCCTGGACTGTACTGAGGACAGGACTGAGAGGAACCGCATACGGGCTGAACATGTGGCATGAAAGTGGGTTCTGCCCTGAGCAGCTGGAAGGAGGGGGCTGCCGTAACCTGAGGTGGGAGATGCGCGCTGAACAGCTTTCTGCAGTTTCTGGCATGTTAAACATGAATGTCCAATGAAGACATCCAAGAAGCAGATGGAAGAGAAGACTGAAGTCCAGGGGGCTCCTGTGTCAGCCAAATAATACTCTGAACAGGAACTGCTGGTGCTTCATTCAACAAGTACCCGATTGTGTGCCTACTATGAGCTGACACGGCTGCAGCAAATGAGCCAGAAACAAAAAGTCCCGGCTCTGAGAGCCAGCAGGCACAGGAGGGCATGATGACAAGGGAAGACCCGGGAGAACCTGGAGATCAGAGACCCGGGATCAGCCCTGACCACCCGCCTGCTGAGCCCCCAGGCGCCCCAGGGCCCAGGCCCCTCCCTGGGGCCAGCACCCAGCAGCTGCTAGTGCATGAGGAGGACTTGGACGCCAGGCTCGCATCCAACCTGAACAGAGTCCAATCTGCTGGAATCCATTATCGACTCTCACTGACCCGCTGTCTGCTCCTGGAAACATGTCTAAACTGCACTGCCTGAGCCAACACCAGCTAAGACGAATAACGGGGGGCCAGTTAATGTCTCCACCGTGCTTTCAGTCACTGCTGGGGGCAGGGAGGGATCTGGGCAGGAGCTGGGGAGCAGGCGAGAAAGAGGATCCACTGCAGCAGGCTGGTGGTCATTCAATCTCCTGGGAAGAAAGGCTGCCTCAGCCCTTCTCGAAGCTTCCTGACGGACCCTGAGGCATCACCTGGGCTCAGTCCTCCAACATCCATCACAAAGGTCTGCATCTTCATGGCCACGCTCAGAGCTCAGGTTTGGGGCCACCAGGGTTTCTGACCTCACTGGCTGTGGGACTTTAGGCAAAGGACTCAACCTCTCTGTGCCATTTCCATTATCTCTAAATTAGGGCTACTGTGAACTCTTACAGAATTGCTGAGAGGATTCAATGAAATAGTAGAGCATGACCTAAAATGCTATCTGTCACACAGTAAGCACTCTCTAATTGTTAGCATTTATTGTTTACCAAGCGACCAAGCGCCTGAAACATGTTGGCATTAGGTTGTCTTTGAAGTGGGCCATAGGTAACTTGTAAACAGCAAGGTGAAGGAGACGCTATTGTGACTTACCCAAGGTGGGGAAACTCTCTCCAAGGATCTCTGAAAACGGAAGAGAGAAGAATTTCTCAGGCTGCTTGTTGAATGAATAAAAGATGGACCTTCAGAATCCAAGATGAGTTTGATGACCACGGTTTGGAACAGCACGTGGATCTGTGAGTCCTGCCCGCTCTAGTCCAGCCTGGCTATCAGGAGTCTGCTGAGCCCACCCTGATCCCAACCCTAAGTGAGGTCGGCTCAGAGAAACAGTGGAGCCCAGGACTTGGGGAGGGAAACACAGGATGTTCTGTGGCCAGGGTCACCCTGTGCCCCTGCCATGCCCCAGCCCCCACGTGGACACCAGGATCCGTCTTCCCTGCCCAGTCTGAGCAGAACTGAACATGCTACCTGGACTTTGAGCAGCCTAGGTTCCAGCTTCCTGTCTGATTTCCGGCTCCATCTCTCACTTTTTCCTAAAGTCTCACCCAGAGGGACCTCATCAGTCTCTCAAAATGGGGACTGTTTCTGAATGCGGCACCTTTAGCCTCTCCTAGCCTCATGCATGACAAGGTGCTCCACCTACCCTGGCAGCCCAGCTTTAACCATCACCAGACCCCTGATACTAAAAGAACAGCCCACCCACAATGTGCCTGAGGGACACAGAAAGGGGGTGCTACTGGTTTTAACCTCAGTGATTTGTTTTACCTGGTCTTCAATAATGTTGGGGAGGAAAGTGTCTTATTATAGGAAAAGAAAATTTTCAGACGCATCAGAAGAAATGACCCCATCACTTGAATGGAGAGAACTGGAGGTGGGACAAAGAAAAGTGGACTTGTGGGTGGAGCCTTGAGTTTAGATTCAGCTCCGCCACTTGGTAGTAAGTCAACCTTGGGCTCAGCCCTTGAAACTCAGCTTTCTCATGTGTCAAATGGAACAATTATAAAGATGAAATGAGAGCATGTATGTAGCTAAAGTGTAATCAGACTAGACTATGGCAGGCATTTAGCATTATTACCATTATTTTTGTTGTTACATTTTTTGCCTGGCCAGCTCCTCTGACTTTTTCTTTGTGAATCTTACGGATACTCACACCCTTGATCTTTTTGCATTGCCATTTTCCCCAAAAGCTACTGTACTGGGGGTAAAACTTTCTCCGTCTCGAATATTGGGCGATGTCCAATAATGTCTGGCATAGAGTAGGTACGGAATATACGTTTTGAAAATATAATCAATACCATAATCATATATGGGCTTCCCTGGTGGCTCAGATGGTTAAGAATCCACTCACAATGCAGGAGACCTGGCTTTGATCTCCAGGTTGGGAAGATTCCCTAGAGGAGGGCATGGCAACCCACTCTAATATCCTTGCCTGGAGAATTCTCATGGACAGAGGAACCTGGAGTCACAAAGTGTCAGACACAACTGAGCGACTAAGCACAGCATAATTATATAAATGTGTATATATATATATATATATATAATATATATATGAATTGGGCTTCTCAGGTGGCACTAGTGGTAAAGAACTCACCTGCCAATGCAGGAGACCTAAGAGATGTGGATTCATCCCTAGGTTAGGAAGATCCCCTGGAGGAGGGAATAGCAACCCACTTCAGTATTCTTGCCTGAAAAGCCCCATGGACAGAGAAGCCTGGCGGGCTACAGTTCCACAGGGTGACAAAGAGTCGGACACAACTGAAGCAACTTAGTACAGCACAGCACATATATATGAATTATGATATAATTATATACAATATTACCAGGTCCCAGGAACCATGCTAATTGGTTTGCATACATTATGTTCATGTAACCTTCTCTATCTTACATGAATTAATTATTAGTATTTTCCCCCCACTTTACAGATAAGGAAAATGAGGCACTGAGGTAACTTGCCCAAAGTCATATAACTCTAATAGTAAGATGTGGGTAGGTGGAACTTGAACCCAGATGATCTGATTTTGGAAATGGTTCATTTGATCACCACAGAGCCTCATGAATACATAATTTTCAAAGAAAATGTAGGATGTTGGGTGGGGGGGAACACTGATATGTAACCTGATATTTCCAGAGTTGAGTCATAAATTATGGGTGAGAGGATAAAAATGAATAATAAATTCCAGAAGTTATGTGGGGACAGCTGTAAGAAAGATGGGCACTGCAGCAAGACTATTCTCAGTTCTAAGTGAAACCCAGAGGCGATCTGGGAAGGGTTGCAATGGAATATGAAATCATAGAGGGTTCCAGTGAGGCTCTGACCTTACCACTCAGTAAGCTGGGGACACCATTATCGCCTGCCCACAATGAGCAATACTTTGCAGTCCCTGGAGGCAGAAGACTAAAATTCCTTCTCCAAATCACTGAAGAGATCTATCTGAAGGCAGAAAATGGGGGCTCTGGTAACTCTGCTTATTTTACAGATGAGAAAATGGAGGCCCAGGGAAGTGAAACAGCTTGTCTGAGGTCCCACAGTAAGTAAGAGGAAGCCATGTGTTGCTGATTAACTTCGTTCATTCATCTAACAGGCATGTGAAGAAATTTACCAGGAGGTAAGGACCACGGGGTCGCACAGAGTTGGCCACGACTGAGCGACTTCACTTTCAGTTTTCACTTTCATGTATTGGAGAAGGAAATGGCAACCCACTCCAGTCTTCTTGCCTGGAGAATCTCAAGGACAGGAGAGCCTATTGGGCTGCCATCTATGGGGTCGCACAGAGTCGGACACGACTGAAGTGACTTAGCAGCAGCAGCCAGGACCATGTTCCTAGTGACAATCCAGACCACAGCCATCCCATAGAGATGCAATGCAGGCCACACTGGCACTGGAGAGTGCTCCAGCAGACACATGAAGAGCAAAAAGAAACGGGGACATCAATAACTTATTCAAAAGATCCAAAATATTACTGTCTTACTATGTCATCAGTTCAGTTCAGTCGCTCAGTCATGTCTGACTCTTCACAACCCCATGAATCGCAGCACTCCAGGCCTCCCTGTCCATCACCAACTCCCGGAGTTCACTCAGACTCATGTCCATCGAGTTAGTGATGTCATCCAGCCATCTCATCCTCGGTTGTCCCCTTCTCCTTCTGCCCCCAATCCTTCCCAGCATCAGAGTCTTTTCCAGTGAGTCAACTCTTCTCATGAGGTGGCCAAAGTACTGGAGTTTCAGCTTTAGCATCACTCCTTCCAAAGAAATCCCAGGGCTGATCTCCTTCAGAATGGACTGGCTGGATCTCTTTGCAGTCCAAGGGACTCTCAAGAGTCTTCTCCAACACCACAGTTCAGAAGCATCAATTCTTCGGTGCTCAGCCTTCTTCACAGTCCAACTCTCACATCCATACATGACCACAGGAAAAACCATAGCCTTGACCAGACAGACCTTGGTTGGCAAAGTAATGTCTCTGGTTTTGAATATGCTATCTAGGTTGGTCATAACTTTTCTTCCAAGGAGTAAGCGTGTTTTAATTTCATCAATATTTAACAAATATTAATGATGTAGTCTCTTTTGTGAGGGTACTAAGTCTTTGAAATTCAGTGTGTATTTAACACTAATAGCACATCTTACGTTGAACTGACTACATTTCAAGGGCTCAATGGCCACATGTGACCAGTGGCTACCATATTGGAGAGCATAGATCTGGAACCATGGTTTTCTATCTCACTATGTATTGGGAACACGTGCAGAATTTGTTAAAAATACTGATTTCCAGGTCCTACTCAGACCTGAGTACTGATCAGTTCAGTAGATCTGGGGTGAGGCCTGGGACTCTGTAGTTTAACCAGTATTCCAGGGGATTCTGATGTAGCTCATCATTATGGAACCACTGAGCTCCTAAAATGCAGCCTAATAAATATCAATCAGATAGTCAGTAAGGCCCCTTCTCAAATTCCTATGGACTAAGAAAAGTTTGATCTGCATTAAAGACAACATCTGATAACATTCAGTTGAATTACTTTGAAAAAGAGATTTCAGGTAGAGAGTGCTTGCTTTAGATAAGATTTCCCGATTAAAAATAGAGTCATTGGCACACACTACGGTTAAACTCTTTAAGAACTAATCAGTTATCTTAAGATTAATCAAACAAACCTTCTGACATGCCTCCAGCACTAATTTGCTCAACAGAAAACTTCCTTAAACAATGGACAGTTGGGTGGCAGTGATACCTATGCTGAACTGGCAAGTTCAGCAATGAAGGGATTGGGAGATATTCATTAAAAGCTTTAATTAAGCACTTTCCATATGCCAGACACACTCCTCGGCCCTGAGGTTAGAGAGGTGAATGAGGGTGGGTTTAGCAGCAGCATGCTCTTGAACGGTTTGCACAGTTGCTGCCAAGATGGGTAACAATGTGCAAAGCCCTGTGGGAACACAGGAAGGAAAAAATCAGGTCTGCCTTGGAGCAGGGGAGAAGCCCCTCTGATAGGAACCGAGCTAGCCTCCAGCCTCTATGAAGTGTTTAATAGGTAGAGACCAGGAACTTTGGTAGAGAGAGTGAGGACAGTGTTTTGAGTGTTTGGAGAACTGTGGGCAAGGAGTTTGGATGCCTGGGGTGGAGTAGGTGGAGAGCTTGCTGGGGGAAGGAGCATGTGGATTCAGTCCAGCAGGTAACAGGGGCCACAGCTGTAGTTACACAGATGCACATACCACAGCTTTGGTCAATGATGGATGGATACGTTGGTTGATAAATGATTATATGAAATGAATGGAAGCCTTAAAGTGGGGGAGGGGAAACTGAAGGCAGAAAGCCAGTAAGGTTGAGGGTCAGCTGGTGAGAGGCAGGTAATGAGACTTGGACCGAGTGCTGACAGCAGATGGGAGATGAAGCACAGATGGTTTTCAAACGACCCAGAGGAAGAAAGTCAAGACTTGGTGAAACTGCTGAAGGGAGTCGCCCTTCACTTGGCTAAGGCCAGTAAGCAGTGTTGTTGTGCTAAAGGCTGAAAAGTTCCAGGACAAAGGGAAGAGGCTCATGAACCAGGGTCTCTTAAGAGCCTGTGGAAGGAGGATGCCGAATCTTGAGATTTATGCAAGGTATTCCTTTTTGTGGGCTGATGACATTTCTGTACCAGCTCCTCATTTTTCCCTTAATTTACAATTTTTTCAATAGAGAGGTCATAAGAAGTGCAAAACATCTGCCAAATCAAATGGCTGGGAGGATACAGGGAAACAGAAGCCCTCACCCATGGCTGGTGGGTTTCTTGACACACAGATTGTAGAGAAACTCTTTTAACGGGAAGTGGACATGCACCAGAATGTTCAAATCAGCGCTGTTTCTAATGACTCAAAGTTGGAAGCAACCTATGTTTCCATCTATAGAGAGATGGATAAATAAAATGTGGTATGGGCATATGAAGGAAGACAATACAGCAATTAAACCAAGAGATCCATGGGGCTGATCCTCTAAACACAAGGTGGAGTGGAACAGGCAAATTGAAGAAAAGCATATTTAGGATGATGGCATCTATATGAATTGTGGACACACACACTTGAAGTATATAATATATATGACTACACATAGTGGAAGTTAAAGTGTAAAAACGTAGACTGAGGTTTGTAGTAAATTAATAATACAAAGTTGAGAGGAGAGGGGCAAAGAAGAGGTTCAAAAGGGATTTCTATGTTGGTGACAATTTATTTCCATTATATGGCAGACCTATAAAAAAAACTGCAGCAAAGATGCCAAGATGTTATATTCATTAATGTGGGATGGTGAATAAAAGAGTGCTTATTATCAATATATTATTTGCTATGTTTCCCTTTGGGCTTCCCAGGTGGCTCAGTGGTGAAGAATCTGCCTGCCGGAGATTCAGGAGACTCAGGAGACCCTGGTTCAATCCCTGGATTGGAAAGATCCCCTGGAGAATGAAATGGTAACCAACTCCAATATTCTTGCCTGGAGGATTCCATGAACAGAGGAGCTTGGCGGATGACAGACAGTCCAGGGGGTCACAAAGAGTCAGACATGACTGAGCAACCTAGTATGCACATGCAGACTTCCCTTTATCTCCAAAAATCTCCCAAATTGAGAAAGGAAGGAAGGAAGTAGGGAGGAGGGGGTGGGGAGGGGTAAGGAAAGGAGGGGAAGGAGGTGGGACGAGAAAGAAAAAGAAATGGGGTGGGTAGGAACGAAACAGAAGGCTTAGAAACTGTTCACCAAGCTCCCTACCAACTGAGGGCTTCACACAGCAAACGGGGTGCAGACGGTGATTTAACATACCTAGGGGTCCCCCTGGGGTCTAACACCATATTCTGTACACTCAGAATGTCTGCTCTGGTGAGGGCAAAATAAACTCTTTTCCTGTGCATCCCTTTCTCAGCCCGGCACTGCTGCCAGACAGAACGTCCTCTATACACGTTCACCTCCTGAGAAAGAAAAAGAAATGGGGTGGGTAGGAACGAAACAGAAGGCTTAGAAACTGTTCACCAAGCTCCCTACCAACTGAGGGCTTCACACAGCAAACGGGGTGCAGATGGTGATTTAACATACCTAGGGGTCCCCCTGGGGTCTAACACCATATTCTGTACACTCAGAATGTCTGCTCTGGTGAGGGCAAAATAAACTCTTTTCCTGTGCATCCCTTTCTCAGCCCGGCACTGCTGCCAGACAGAACGTCCTCTATACACGTTCACCTCCACCAGGGTTACTCCTCCCAGACTGGCCCACTGTTCCCGGCACTCTAGAACATGGCTGCACAGCCATCTCACATCCAAGTCACGCCTGTATGTGGCGAGGACCGGACAGACCCAAGAAAGAAGTGTGGCAGGGCACATGAGGGCGGCTTCCGCACAAGGATGCCTCCCCCACCTCTGGCCAAACACCCTGGGACGCAGGATTTTCAAAATGATTTAACAGTAAGTTAAAGCACTGGGAGGGTAGAATTGAGTGCAAGCAAGCATTCTTATCACTAGTTACAAGACAAGAGAGAAGTATCTGCCTGGAGCTCCCTCCTTGTTGCCAGGAAGAGTGCCTCCGTGTCTTTACGTGTCCAGGGCTTTGCAGAGTGGGTGCTGAAGAAATGCTTGCTCATGAAGTCGAACTGTATGACTTCCCCTCTGCCACACACATACACACACACACACACACCACACACCACACACCACACACACACACGTTTTTGAGGTCTATGTTTCTGTTTTCAAGTTTTCTCTCTCTTAATGGGGCAATGTCAACTAATGATTAAGGATGTTTGATTCTGGAACCAAACTACCTAAGTTCTTGGACCAGACATGAAACCTCTCTGTGATCAGCACCTTCACGAGCCGAGCTCTCCGCAAAGTAGTGGGCACACAGGAAGTACTCATTAACCGCTAAGAAAGGTCACTACTTGTCCTCATGGCAAACCAAGTAAATGGGCTACACTACGTCCATTTACAGATGGGCAAAGATGAGGTTCATACATGTCCTATGACGTGCTCAAGGTCACACAATTTATTGGTAAATGAAAGTGCCAGGGTTTGAAGGCAATTCATCTATCTCTAAAGAACTCCCCAGGCCCCTAGCTGCTGCAACATCCCAAGAGCTGATTCACAAACCAGTAACTTCCAGAATCTTCTCAGACCAGCAAAGGGTCTGGTGGGAGCTCTCTAAGCCAGTGGCAGCTCCCAACTCCTGCAGTGTGGGCACCGGGAATCCGACTTAGCTTTGAGGAACCCTCATTCCCACATCAAAGCTGAGAACTGAAAGTCACTCTGACTAAGCACACAGGGAGGGCAGAAAGGTCTGAGGCAAAAGGAAGATACGAATGGGCTTTAATCACTCTCCACCACCCCCAGGACTCATGCCAGAGAGGAAGGCTTTGGTGACATCTTGGGGTTTTTTTTTTATCCCAGGAGTTCAAAGAACCTCACACCCATTCCGTCACATTCAGGCTTCATTATACTGAAGTAAACACGATCCCAGGTAGAATCCTGGCCAGAGACCCAGGGGAAGGCACATCCTACGTCACACTCACTCCTTCCAGCAGGGTGGTGGTGGAACAAGGGCTTGTGTGCCTGACCATGGGTCCAGGTTTTTGCACAGAAATGGCCACCAAAAATAACCTGTAAAGAATGTGAATGGTGTCCTGGCCGCCAGATATAGCTCTGACCTCAGAGCCTGGTGCAGTGCCTGGCACACAATAAGTGTGTGGTGGATGCTGAACAAGAGGAAAGGGGACATAACCGATGGATGCTCACTGGGTCATCCAGCAGCCCCAGGATGTGGGCGGGGGTGGGTGTCATCTGCACCTTACAAGCTGAAGAAGCCAAGACTCCGAGAGGTTTCGAGGTGTGCGGGAGCGCTCCGGCTGGTAGGAGGGCAGAGATGATTTTCAACTCAGGGCTGCTGGGTCTCTGGGTTTTGAACTGTGTCATGTACCTGATTCTACGCTATCATCTATGTAATACTCGGCAAGGCTTCTTGACCAATAGATATGCCAGTTAAACCTGGGCAAGATGGTAAATGTGGCATAACCACCCAGGGACAAATCCAATCAGTTGCCCCGTTTGCAGTCCTAGGGCTAAGTGTGATTCTTATACTTTAAATGATTACACTGACACAGTTATGTAGGTTTCCACACAACAGCCTTAATTTTGCCTCGTGGTCCACAAAATCTAGAATGTTTACTATCCAGCCCTAAGAAAATGTTTGCAGACCCCTGATATAAACCGTATCTTCTTTGACTTGAGGTTCCAGAGGGGAAGGGTGTGCCCAAGGCCAGAGATGTCCCCTCTAGACCCAAGCCTTGGTGTCCCCCGAGGTCAGCTCTCGCCGCCACACACTCGGCTCTGCCTGCCTAACTCTTACTCATCCAAGGGTGTCAGTTTAGTTGTCCCTTCCTCCTGGAAGCCCTCTCTGATTCCCAGAGACCAAATAGGGGCCTTCTCTGTGCTGCTGTTTTTCTCCCAGCCACTGTGGCCTCCGCATGCTGGCGCATGACACACTGTGTTAGTGCTGCCACTTACTCACCTCCCATCCCCTGAGCAGCCAGCTCTGCAAAGGCAGGTGCCATTCTGTCAGGGGCAGAAACAGTTTAGTGACCATACATCCTCGTGTGACCAGGATGCTTCAGCTCAGGCCCAGTGATCTGTGTAAGAATTAACAATGGCCCCCTTTGTCCTCAAAAGGACTTCCCTGGTGGCTCAGTGGTTAAAAAAAAAAAATTCTCCTGCCAAACAGGAGATGTCGGTTTGATCCCTGGGTTGGGATGATCCCTTAGAGAAGGACACGGCAACCCACTCCAGTATTCTTGCCTGGAAAATCCCATGGACAGAGGAGCCTGGCAGGCTAAAGTCCAAGGGGTCGCAAAGAGGCAGAAATGACTTAGTGACTAAACAACAACTTCATTCTCAAAAGCATCCCTGGACACATAAGATGCTATTCAGTACATAATACCATCCCATGTCTGAACAACAACTTAAGTGTACAGCTCTGACTTAGTCTTTCCATTTTCTAGCAGTGTGACAATAGATAAATGACTTAACTTCTCTGTGTCTCAATTTCCTCCTTTGTAAAATGGAAATAATAATAGTGTTAATATCATAGGTTGGTTGTGAGGATTCAATGAGTTAACATACATAAAACACTTAGAATGCTACTTGACAAACTGCAGGTGCTACGTGTGGATGCTGGATCCCTGGCAGTTACTACAATGTCGTGTTCTGTTAAATTGGCACATACTGCCTGGATGAAAGATGCCTGACCTCAGGGGTGGGCAGAGCCAATTCCAAAGTCCAGCTTCACACAGCTGGTCAGGGAGTATGCAGGCCAACAGCTTCATCCTCTGGCTTCCCACTCTAAGGACCAAGGAGGGTGGAACTCCTTGGGTCATTCCTGGTCCCCTCTTACCTTTTAGATATAGGTATTGCTTTTGGTTTGATTAAAATCCTCCCAGACTATTTTCTGTACATTCATATGCCTCTACTATAAATGCACCCACAGAAAATATATGGCAATTATCTTAGGATATATGGTATTGGATTGAAAGTATTTTTTAGCTTTTTTTCCTTCAACAGTAGACTATGACTTTATTAGACTTAGATCTACCTAGTTCTTCCTAATTAGAACATCGTAGTTCATAGTTTGATGAACACAGTTTATTTGACTCTCTGAACAATCCTCTATTATAAACAGTGCCACAATGAATATCTTTGTGGGACCTCTCTACGCTCGGGGAAATTTTCTAAGATATTTCTCTGTCTTTGAAAGCAGGCTGTTTCACACTGTTTGCTCCATGACTGACCAGATGACCTTGGATGTTGGTTTTAATGCTTCCATTTTTCACAAGTCAGAAGCCAACTTTTATTCTTAACCAAGAGGAAACAATAGTGAAGATAACTTTTAAAAAAAGTAACAATAGTTTTAGCTACTTGAAAACTACAAATGAATTAATTCAACCCTCAGAATGAACAAAAGCTGTGACTAAAAGGAATGTCTCAATTTTCAAGGACCCCCATACATAGTCTCCAGAGTGCCAAGTCCCCTTGAATAGAAAGCTATTAACTGCGTCTCACCTTATTTATAGGCACCATGTTATTTTAATGAAAACTAAATCTTGCTCTCTCTTGCTCTTTCTTTCCAAACCTTTCTCTGCTCAGTCGAGTTCCTATGACTACCTGGGAATCATTTATATTTAAATCTTCACCCAGAGTCCCAAGAGAAGAGAGATAATCGCTCTTAGACAAAAAGACTCTTGAAAACTTCCAGCAGTCTCATTAGCTTCCCACATGGAATCAATCTAGTTGTGACCTAAATTGTGATTTCTACATATTGGTATTAAATCAAAAATCTATGGTAAATAGATATTACCACATATAAAATAGATAGCCAATGGGAATTTGCTGTATGACTCAGGGAACTCAAACCAGGGCTCTGTAACAACCTGGAGGGGTGGGATGGGGATGGCTGAACCATGTTGATGTTTGGCAGAGAACAACACAATTCTGTAAAGCAATTATGCTTCAATTAAAAAAAAATAAATTTAGAAACAACAATTAAAAAACCAATATATGGTACAGTTTTGGGAAAGTGGTATGGATGAGAGGTGGGCAGGGGTAGTAAAGAGACGTGGAAAGGGATCTTCTTGTGAGACGGGCCTAGGAAAGTCCGTGCAGGTGGCAGAGCTGGGGGCAGGGACACAAGCGGACACAGATGGTGCCTGTTCTGGCCTGTGTCTTCCCCGTGATGGTCTTCCTGGGGCTTTCCCTCCCTGCAGGGCAGCCCAACCCTTCCCTCATGTTAAAGGACAGGTGCCTCTTTTGCCCATTCCAGCTTTGGGATCAAGTCTTGGGTGCTGATGTAAGACAGCACTTATCACGGAGCAAAGTACAGAGAAGCATCATATAAATATAGTTACTATTATTCATCATATAATTATAGCAAGTGCTCAGGAAAAGGTTGTTAAATGACTCATGAACAGACTGGGCGCACTTAGCTTCCTGGATGGTGAGGGGTGAGTCCTGCCCTAATCTTAACCAGAACACAACAGACAAATGAGGCTCTTTAAGGCACTCACTGGCCCCACCCTTGGAAGCAGACAGACCTTCCAATGTGGTTTGAGCAGAAGGAAGCGTGTTTGCTGTAGGAAGCAACTGCTGATTGGTGGTCCTGAGACAGCAGGTTGGGAAGGAAGGAAGTCTGGCTGAGGCCAAATCATGGACCAGGACGAGAGCTCCAGGAATTTCTCTGAACCCACTTTTCTAACAGCACATGTTTCACCCACAGTTAAAACCCAGCAGGATGAGTCACCTGAAGGCTTGCATCTCATTTGCAAAATGGAAGGATGGGAGGCACTGGTCTCCAAGGTCCTTCTCAGCTGTGACAGCCTTAGAGCACACGCGAGGTCCCGGTTCACAGACACAGAGATAACCACAGGCCTTTGTGTTTTCTGAGAATTTAAGGCCCATCGGATGCTGTGCTGGGAAGTGACGCACAGAAAACATGACCACACTGTTGCCAAATTTATGTGTGAACTCCTACCCCTCCACACACTGGCTGCAGGCAGGAAACACAGAACGATAACCACCCCCCCTCCTGCATCAACAAGAGGAAATATGGTTGTCACGTGATGATTCGTGGCTCGTGGACCAGAAGACTGAATCTAGGTCATTTCTCAATCTAAAACCTAAAGTTACGAAAGAAAACCTTTCCTGGGTGCTATCTGGAATATGACAGTTCTAGGTAGAAAAGTTCATTTCCTTGAAAAAAATTTTTGAGTGAAATTGATTTTGGCCTCCCTTCTCCCATCTTACCTCATAACATCTGTCTACTTCTAGAAGTTTCTAAAGACCACCCTAGGATCCAGTCCTTGCCCCTGCTTTCCAGCTGTGACTGTGGGTAAGTTTGTAAGCTCTTTGGCCTCGGCTTCATCTGTAAAATAGAGATCTCAGACCATCTACTTAATAGGGTGGTGGGAGGGTGAAATGAGATAATCCAAGTAAATCACCTGGAATGGTGGGTGGTACACAGTAAGTGCCCAAGAAATACAAGTCATTATTATAAGTCATGGTTACTGCTGTGCTAGCCAGGATTTATATACTTTTAATTAGTACCTCTAATGTGCAAGGTGCTTTTGAGAATTCAGTCAACAACCATTGGCTTCAACACTCAAGTGAGAAGATAACAAGTTATAAAGCTCTCTCAGTACAAAAATGATGACCCCAAAGTGGTGATAACTGGCCTGGGCCCTGCTGGCTTCCCAGTACAGACAACCCTGGGGTCCATAACACCCCCTTCTGGTACCTGGCAACATCCAGAGAGTACTGCATGAACTGTGGATTGCGGCATCCATACACGAGAAGGAGCATGTGTCTTGTAAGTTGGGACCCACACAAACAAGTCTCAAACCAACCCCTACAGACAGACATAGGAAACCAACTCACAATAGAAAGTCTTATAAAGGTCCAGACTTGTCCAGAACCTAAAACTCTAAATCAAGAGCCCATAGAGTCAGATAGAGAAAGACAAATATATGCTGCTGCTTATATGTCAAATCTAAAAAAAAAAGGTACAAATGAAATTATTTATAAAACAGAAACAGAGACACAGATATAGAAAACTTATGGTTACACAGATATAGAAAGCAAACTCATGGGAAATGGAGGAGGAATAAATTGGGAGATAGGGATTGACATATACATACTACTATACATAAAATAGTCAATAAACATCTACTGCATAGCACAGGAAACTCTACTCAATACTCTGTAATGACCTATATGGGAAAAGAGTGGCTATAAGTACAGTTGATTCATTTTGCTGTACAGCAGAAACTAACGCAACACTGAATATCAACTATATTCCAATAAAAATAAATTTTTAAAGAGGAGCCCATAGAGAGTAGTACATAGGAAGTGAATTTGTGAGGGCCTAGTATGTACCAACAGAAAAGGCAATGGCACCCTACTCCAGTACTCTTGCCTGGAAAATCCCATGGGTGGAGGAGCCTGGTGGGCTCCAGTCCATGCAGTCACTAAGAGTCGGGCACGACAGACCGACTTCACTTTCACTTTTCACTTTCATGCATTGGAGAAGCAAATGGCAACCCACTCCAGTGTTCTTGCCTGGAGAATCCCAGGGACAGAGGTGCCTAGTGGGCTGCCGTCTGTGGGGTTGTACAGAGTCGGCCACAACTGAAGTGACTTAGCAGCAGCAGCAGTATGTACCAGAATCAAGTAACCTATTACTTATGACCACAATCATCTGCCAGTTACCTGCTCATTAAAGTCTTCTACACCTGGTTGAGCTGGGACATGCAGAGGACTCTCTCTTACAGAATGGCTGTCCTCCTAGGTTAGCACCTGGTTGGGGAAGACAAGTCAGCCTAACCCTGGAGCATGGTAAGACAGGTTGAACTGGTGTTCATTGGACTTTTCTTAGGAAGAGTCACAGAATCACAGAATCACATATAGAAATGCTCTGAATGAATTTCTGCAGCCATCAGAAAACATCAGAGCATAAGCCTGAGAAATTCCCAACACGAGAGTAAGGGTGCAAATCAACTTGGGCATCAGAGAATGAACACAGAGACAGAGCAGGAGCTGAATGCTGGCAGTGCCAGGAGCTGTTACTTCTATCTAACTTGCTCTAAAGGAAGGTCCAAGTCCAACCTCTCACCCCAAATTCTTCATCAGCACAACCACAATGGTAGTATGATTTCACAGCATCTATTGATACTATTATTATATGCCAAGCACTCCACATACATTTTTATATTTAATCTTCACAGCAGTCCTCCAAGCTGGTTATCTACAGGTGAAATGGAGCTCAGCTAGGTTAAGAGACTTGTCTGAGATCATACAGTTAATTAGCGTTTGAATCCCTGGTCACTGATTCAGTGTATCATGCCTTAACGAGAAATGTTTAACAATGGAAAAGGGGGCATTCAGAATTTATTACTGGATGATAAATCACAGCTTAATTTTTCTCATTACAAAGCAACTCTAAGTAACTTGAGACAAGCATACGTATTAAGCGGCATAAGTTGGTTTCTTTTTTTTAATGCCAAACAACCTAATTTGCTTATATAAAAATATCAAAGGGTAGAAAAGAAGAATTTCAAGCTAAATGGAATAACAAGCAGGCAGATTGCACCTCAGCTCTTTCAGAGATCATATATTAAGATTTTTTTTTTAGGCCTTACAACTAATGCTTCTAAAGCAATAAGACAGATGAAGGTTTACAGATTTATTTCAGCATAAATTAATGCTAACCATATGCATGGGTAAGATAACCAAATAGCCATATAATCTTGGCAACCTCCAACATAAGAAAAATAGCTTGGGAGCTGAGAAGAGGAAAGAAAAATCCACGTGGAGTCCATTGGAGGAATTCCAATGTGATCACAGAGTTTACTAAGATTCTAACTTATTTTTGCATTTTAATCATAATATACTTGCAATGCAGGGGATGATAGATAGTTTCTGGAGGGGAAGAGGTGACCCAGATAATAATTCCTTACAGCTGCTGAGCGCCAGTACTGAACAAAGGTGTCTGGCTTTTATTTTGAGCTTTCTGATGGCCCTTGGCGCAGGGAGGACCAGGGTTGATTGTTCTCTTTTTACAGATGACAGAATCGGGCTGCTAGCTTTGCTGCTCAAGACCAGTGCTCTTTATAAAGCCCATGTTGATCTCCACCAATCCATCTATCCACCCATCCATCCACCTGTCCATTTGTATTTCCTATCAATTCCTATTTATCCTGTAATCCTTCAAGAAAGCAAGAAAGAAAAGGGCTCCTTTGGAAGGGAGGCACACCCATGTGTCCGGACACAGTTTTGCAGACTCTTTTCTTGCCAACACTGCCATCAGCGTAGGGATCTGCAGCCCTGCCCTCCCCTTTTTCTGCTGGGTCTCCTGGCTTCTTCTTTGTTTCCACTGCTGACTGGTCTTCTGCCAGCCGTGTGCATTTACAGTCAAGTGCCAACAATTATGGGAACATTCTTTCTCCTCTCTGCCCTTCTGCTCATCCACCAGGTTGGTAGGACTCCAGGCCTCTCCAGGCTGCCTCTCCAGCTTGGGTTCTATGGCTAAGAAACACCAGCATGATGGAACTGAATCCAGGGGTGAATATCCTATAGGAATGAATTGTCCCACAGATGTCAATGCATGTGTTCACTCACACATTCATTCATTCCCTCACTACTTCATTCATTCATCCAGACAATAGCTACCAAGCTTGTACGAACAACCTATGAGGCGGGAACCTATGAGCGTCTACTAACAACCTAACAGAGGCAAACCGTAAATGGTAATCTTCTCAGATAACTTTTGTATTAACACTTAACAGGTCTTATTTTTAGGCTCTGCGCTATGCCTGAAAGTCATAAAACTACACTTTTTTTAAAGCCACTTTACTGGCAGCACTTCTAGAAGCTAAGATTTTCCACAGGGCAGAGCTGTTTCACCTTTTCCCCGTTCTGTGGTGAATGATGCAAGGGTGGCCTCCAGCGAGTGGAAAGCTGCCCACTCCCACCTCAGCAGGTATCAGTGCTGGTTGTCTGCCACACGCAGGCCAAGCCCCGAATCCTACTCACAGTCCACACAGGCCTGGCCTCACCAGCAATGGAAAACCTCCAGGCAGAAAGGCTTTGTTTTGAGGGCTCTCTCTATTCCCAATCCCTCCTCCGTGAGCCACACCCCGGGCAGAGGCCAATGCAGAACACAGTCCTGCTCAAAGGGACCCTGTGGTGCTTATGGGTAATTTTGGTCCTGAATAGGCATCGGCCCGGGGGTCACAAGCTTCGTGTATACCCTCATCCCTCTTGCCTCTAAACTGCAGAGGAGATGTTGTAGGCCCTGAACTCTACTGGTTGGAGGAGTTGGAAATGCCTGGGATGGATTCTTGACTCACTGACTAGCTGGGTGACCTTGACCTGAATCTTCCTCTCTGGAAGAAGAAGATAATAAACATGCCCTCACAGCTGGCTGACGTCCTATCCCCCCTCCACTCACTCAGCCAACATTTACAGAGTATCTCCCATGACTGAGGAGTTCTGGTCTGGGGCAGAGCATGTATCTGGAGAATCTCAGGAGAAATAAAGGTAGAATAGAAACTACTATGCGGGTGGGAGTTTTTCTACCTCTCTTGGACTCTGTTTTCCAAACTGGACAAAACAGAGCAATGCTGTACTTCTCAGGGCTGCTTCATGTATTTAAAAATAAAGTGTACCCAACAATGGAGACTGAATCCCAGTGAATAAATAAAATAAAACGTAGCACAATGCCTGACACCAGGTAGATGCTCAATTAATCTGTGCAGCAATTCTCTGAAAATATAAAATGCAATCTACTTCCCACCCGGTAGAAAAACAAAAGGAACCTTGTTCTTTCTGTGCCTTGAAGCCCTTGACAGTTATCATGAAGAAATGGGGTGTTTTGTTACAAGGGATGATGACAGCAATAACTGACACTAAGTTAATTCAGTCATATGTGGAATATGGCTTAGTAGTCTATTAATTTGACTTATGAAAAGGCAGAGGAACCAGAGATTAAATTGCCAAAATCTGTTGGATTATAGAAAAAGCAAAAGAATTCCAGAAGAACATCTACTTCTGCTTCATTGACTACACTAAAGCCTTAGACTGTGTGCATCACAACAAACTGTGGAAAAGTCTTAAAGAGATGGGAATACTAGACCACCTCACCTGCCTCCTGTGAAATCCTATGAGGGTCAAGAAGCAACAGTTAAAACTGGACATGGAACAATGAACTGGTTCAAATTTGGAAATGAAGTATGTCAAGACTGTATATTGTCACCTTGCTTATTTAACTTATATGCACAGTACATCATGCAAAATGCCAGGCTGGATGAAACACAAGCTGGAATCAAGATTACTACGAGAAATATCAATAACCTCAGATATGCAGATGCCACCACTGTTAAGGCAGAAAGCAAACAGGAACTAAAGAGCCTTTTGATGAAGATTAAAGAGGCAAGTGAAGAAGCTGGCTTAAAACTCAGCATTCAAAAAACTAGGATCGTGACATTTGGTCCCATCACTTCATGGTAAATAGATGGGGAAACAATGGAAACAATGACAGACTTTATTTTCTTGAGCTCCAAAATCACTGCAGATGGTGACTGCAGCCATGAAATTAAAACATGTTTGATCCTTGGAAGAAAAGCTATGACACACTTAGACAGCATATTAAAAAGCAGAGAGATTACTTTGCCAGCAAAGGTCCATACAGTCAAAGCTATGGTTTTTCCAGGAGTCATGTTTGGAGGTGAGAGTTGGACCATAAAGGAGGCTGAGCACTGAAGAGGTGATGCTTTTCAACTGTGGTGCTGGAGAAGACTCTTGAGAGTCCCTTGGACTGCAAGGAGATCCAACCAGTCCATCCTAAAGGAAATCAATCCTGAATATTCATTGGAATGACTGATGCTGAAGCTGAAGCTCCAGTTCTCTGGCTACCTGATGCAAAGAGCAGACTCATTAGAAAAGACTTTGATGCTGGCAAAGATTGAAGGCAGGAGGAGAAGGGGACAACAGCCGACAAGATGGTTGGACTGCATCACTGACTCAATGCACATGAGGTTGAGCAAGCTCTGGAGATGGTGAAGGACAGGGAAGCCCGGCGTGCTGCAGTCCATGGGGTTGCAAAGAGTCGGACACAACTCAGTGACTGAACAATGAACAAAAAAATTTATCAAATTGTATCTCAAGTTTCCTCACCTGTGAAATAGATGAGAGAAATTAAAGGAATTAGTTTAGAAAGTGAAGAGGCAGCACAAAATAAGTGTTAGTGATTATTATCATAAACACCCTCTGTGTGAGAGGCAATGTTCCAGCACTGGGTGACAATGGTAGGTCCCTGTTCCTGCAGAGATTCTATTTCAGAGGTGGTGAGAGAGGCACCAGACAAACAAACAAATGGGCAAATCACTGCTGATGGTGAAGACAATACAACACGGCGATGCAACCAGGAGTGACTGCAGCACGGAAGGCCTCTTGGAAGAGGTGATATTTCATCTGAGACTTGACAAGAAGGAGCCAATCATGTGGACATCTATAGGGATGTGGGCTCCCAGGGAGGGATGAGCACCACTCAAGTCTCACAGTGAGAATGAGTTTGAAGGATGTGGTTAGCTGGCAGAGTGATATGAGATGAGGCTGGTAGATTCACTTTTCCCTTGCCGTGCAGGCTCCAATTACCCATCTTGGCAACATGGTGCCCAAGGCAGCTGCGTCCTGTGTCTGAAATTCTGTGACAACTCAGAGGCTAGACTTGATTTCACCTTCTCTTTTCTACTTCCCTCAAATTCCCAGTGGTTCTTCCCACTTTCAAATAGACACCTGGAGAGATTTATACCCAATTCCTGCTGGAAACATAATATAACCCGTGAAAGGCTGATCAAACAGGGTTGCTGTTTAGTCTTTGGACCTCGATAGGAGTTGTAAAATACCTTCTGCTTCTTTTAGTATAAACGTGGTTACAGAAGACTGCCTTGATCTGCAGTCCTCACAGTCAAATACTGTTGGCCAAGCTAATCCTACTCCCTGTCCCCTGTCCCCTTCTGGTTCACACCCATCATCTGGTCAGCTGAATAACCCTTTTGTTCCCAACTGAATCCAGTTCTGGTAAGCTGGAACCATGCTGGGGTTTTCTTTTCTTACTTTTCTGCAGGCCATGACCAGGGACTCCTTGACCTACATGCTAAAACCCTTGTTCATTTTTTTAAACCAAGACACTGGGCTCTGTTTGTTGTTACAGGAGCATTAGAAATGATTTGAAAGTAATCGTCGTGAGAATAAAGGCTCCCATTTTTGAGAACCAATTAGGACCAGGCATTTTATACACATTACTTCATTTTGTGCTCTTACTAGCCTCACAAAATGGGTGAAGTCTTTATTTTTTCAGATGAAGAAGGGAGAAAATGGGACACAAAGAAATGAAACTCTTTCTGGGGTTCACATGTCAGTGAAGAGAAGGGCTGAGGATTTGGACTAAATCTGCAATGCCCTGAAGCCAACACCACACAGCAGATCGAGAAAGGAGAACAGGGTCCGCTTTGAGGCAAGATGAGGAGCACTGTTCATGGTAGGCAACAGGCTGGCCCCCAGAGAGGTCATGTCTTCATCTTGGGCCCTGTGAATGTGTGACCTCATGTGGCTAAAACAGACTGCCAGTGTGATTAATCATCTGGAGATAAAAAGACATCCTGCATTATTCAGGGGATAATCACACTGGTCCTCTTAAGAGACAGACAGAAGGGTCAGCATCAGAGATGTGGCAGCGGAAGCAGAGGTTGGATGATGGGGCCACCAGCCAAGGGATGCAGGCAGTCTTGAGAAGCTGGAAAAGGCAAGAGACAGATGCTCCTCCAAATTCTTCAGGAGGAACTCAGACTTGCTGACAACACGATTTTAGCCTCATAACACCCATTTCAGACATCTGACCTTCAGAAAGTTAAAATACTGAGTTGGCCAAAAAGTTTGTTTGGGTTACAGCCACCTCGAATGAACTTTTTTAGCCAATACAATAATATAATTGTATCAAGTTCCTAACTTGCGATAATTTGGTATAGCAACAACAGCAAACTAATACATCATCCATAAAGTGAAAGCCAGTCTCTAGACAATGGCTCAGACATCAAACTGATATGAAAAAGGCAATCACTGTGCAGACAATCCTACCCATGACGACAAGGTTGACATCGGGTTAGGGGATGAGCCCCACCTCTGGAGTCAGAGGCTTGAGCCCATGTCCCCCAACCACACCGACTAAAGCACATGTGACCCTGAACCAGCCCCCAAGCCTCACTGAGCCTGAGTTCCTCATCCATCTCCACCAGAAAGTTCTTCAAGGTATTAACAGCAATTAATATGACCAAGTGCTTATGGCTTGCCAGAGAGCATGCTACCCACTAAACACATTCTATTTCATTTAAACCTCAAGACAACCCTACAAGAAGAGTAATGTATGAATGCCATTTCCACAGGAAAGGAAGCCGAGGCACAGAGCAGTAGCTTGCTCAGTCAACCAGGGGCTGAGGACCAGGGATCTGATGTCAGAGCTGGTGGTTTTTCAGTCGCTGACATGGATGTCTGACACTGAGTGTGTGCTCAGCTCAGAATGGCAGTTATTATTGTATTGGGGTGGTTAAAAAGTTTGTTTGGGTTTTTCAGTGAGATGTTACAGAAAAACCTAAAATAACTTATTTTTATTAATAATATTATTTATTATTATTACTATTATAACTCCTGGTCACAGTCAACTTTTTGGATCCTGAAGTTGGTAATGCATCCTACTGACACTACATAGCTAAGAGAAACAGAAGAAAAACAAAGATTGGAGAACCAAAACCCCTTATTATCCAGATGGAAAAGGGCCAGGATCCATGCGGGGCAATTTGAGACCACATTTCCTGGTTACAGAAGAAGCCCGGGAATGTTCACAACTCTCATCAAGAAGCTGAAGTAATTAATGTCTATTATCGTTTCTTAATTAGATCCTTTTCAACGGTAAATGATTCTGTTTCATACATAATGATGATTATCGCCATTCATTTCTCATTCAATTTTAAAAGTATTTCTTTGCAAACTTTTCATTTGGCCAGAATAGCTCAATATACATAACATTAGCATGATTTCCATTAAAAACACATGCTATTATAAAAGATATCTATATGAAATTTATCTAAGCAAACTATAGTTAAAAATACACTTTTCTTGAGAAAAATGCAAAGTATTTTTGTTTTCCTTTTCAAGTTACTGTACAGTGAGACTTGTTATTGTGCCTGGTACTTTCTATATATTAGCATATTTAATGTGTTAAATGTTATTAACCTCAGAAAATGAAGGCTCAGAGAGGTAATGTGGCTTGGGTAGGTCACACAACATTTGAGATTAAAGAACCATCCCTTCTTACTGTTCAGCTCATATGAATTGATGTAAACCATGTGTCACACAATGGATTGTTTTTAATCTTTTAGCAGCTTTCCTAGGGGAGGGGACGGTGAAGTTCTACTAGACTCAGAGAGGTTAAGGAATTTATCCAAGGTCACATGGGGACAAATTTCCAACCAATTGGAAAACCAGTAAGAGAAAAATCTGCACTAATCTCAAGCCTAGCGGGCAAAGAAAATGTTCTAGTTTGCTAGCAAAGACCAAGGTTCCTCAGTTAATAGGAAAAGCTGTTCAATATTCAATTCTATAAAACACTTATGGAACTCTAGGCCTCCTAGAAATTGTTGCAGACATTAAATGAGGGGATCAAATCCAGTTGTTTAAGTGCCTGGGTCTGAGGTCTAGACTTACTGAAGTTACTGAAACTCTGGGCCTCATTTCTTTCCTCATTTGTAAAATGGGGACTGTAACAGGACCTTCCCCACTAGGATGGGAAGGCAGAATGTAGCGTGATCAGGACAGTGCCTGGCAGAGTCAGGGTGAAGGAAGAGTAACATTACAGAAACGTTAGCTCCTGGGTCTTGCCTGGTGGTCCAGTGGCTAAGACTCCATGCTCCCAAAGCAGGGGGCCCTGGTTCAATCCCAGGGCCTCCCCTGTGCTGGAAACTGCAGAAAATTAGGCTCAGAGAAGGAAATTCACTAAACCTAACCGCAAGTCATTACTACAGGCTGGGTAGACCTGAGTGCAGAGGATCACTTCCAAAGGGCAGTGAAGACACAGGCAGGGGAGATGCCATCCATGTTTATGGCATGGCCACAAACTGTGCACGAGCTGTCTTCTTGCTGTCTAGCCACCGTGGACTGATGGAAACCACGTGTCACACGACTGACCCACTTTTAATCCCTTAGCAGCTTTGCCAAGGGGAAAGTTCTACCAGACTCAGAGAGATTAAGGAACTTGTCCAAAGTCACACAAGTTCCAAGAAGTTGAGACATAAGAGGCCAGCACATTAGAAGAATACACTCAATGCAAAATGAGTGATCTAGGAAAGTCCCAGTGTGTGAGGTAAGTTCCAAGGGTGATTACAATGCCAGGAGGATAATCACCACACAAATGGCTAATACTTAGACAGTGCTTGTTCTGTGCCACGTGGCACTTGAAGCATTGCACTTCTGTGAGTTCGTTTAATCCTCACAACAAGCCTATGGGTAGGGGCTATGATGCTTTTGAACTGCAGTGCTTGAGAAGGCTCTTGAGAGTCCCTTGGACAGCGAGGAGACCAAACCAGTCAATTCTAAAGGAAATAAACCCTGAATATTCATTGGAAGGACTGAAGCTGAAGCTCCAGTACTTTGGCTACCTGATGTGAAGAGCCAACTCCTTAGAAAAGACCCTGATGCTGGGAAAGATTGAAGGCAGGAGGAGAAGGGGACAAGAGAGTATGAGATGGTTGGGTGGCATCACTGACTCAGTGAACGTGAGTTTGATCAAACTCCAGGAGATGGTGAAGGACAGGGGAGCCTGGAGTGCTGCAGTCCATGGGGCTGCAGAAAGTAAGACATGACTTAGTGACTAAACAACAACATATGATTACTATTCCCATAATACAGGTGAAGATACAGGTCCAAAGAGGTTAAGTAATCTGTCAAACAAACATCTGGAAAGAGGCACCACCAGATGTTTGCTCTTGAGAAAATGCTTTAAGCTCAACACAGGCAACCTCCTCAAGTCAGTGTTAATTCATATAAGTAATTTTCCATTAAGAGGTGACCTGGGTTGAATGTGCCCCCCTCCCTAATATACCCACATTTGAATCCCCAGAACCTCTGAATGATACTTTATTTGGAAAAAGGGTCTTTGTGATGAAATTAAGTTAAGGCTCTTAAAATTAGACCATCCATGATCACCAGCTCTGTGTTCTACTAGGTCACTCAGTTGTGTCTGATTCTGCGATCCCAAGGACTGTAGCCCACCAGTCTCTGTCCGTGGGATTCTCCAGGCAAGAATACTGGAGTGGGTTGCCATGCCCTTCTCCAGGGGATCTTCCCAGCCCCGGGATCGAAACCAGGTTTCCAGCATTGTAGGCCGAGTCTTTACTGTCTGAGCCACCTGGGAATTAGGCGATCATCAGGGTGGACCCTAAATCCAATAAGTGTCTTTGTAAGAGGCAGGAGAGGAGGCTGAACAGAGATGAAGCCCTAGGTCCTGGAAGCCAGGAACCACCAGCAGTTGGGAGAGCCCAAGAATGAATTCTCCCTGAGAGACTCCTGAAGGAATGCCTTTCTGGCTCCTAGAACCAGGACAGAATACATCCCTGTTGTTTTAAACTAGCTGGTCTGTGGTGGCTTAAGGCAGACTGAGGCAAGCAACAGGAAAGGTAAGAGCTGGCACCAGCAGTTGAGACTCATATTCAGGTCTGTGTATCTGGGGGGACAGAGTGGGAGGACAGGGTGCCACCTGAGTGGTATGGCAGCCCCGGGGGAGGCTCACTGTCTGGCCACTGTGGGGGGAAGACTCAAAATCAAGAGAAAGAACCGTTTTTCCAGCCAGGAGAGCTGCCGGTAATATGTGCGCCCCCTGTCCTGTATGGAGCTGCCCATCCCAGGGGTGTCTTGCTCAACTGGGAGGCTATTCCTTCCCAGGTCTTTTTGGAGGTGGGACTAGGATCTGAAGCCAACTTCTGCAGGACCAGAAAGAAACACTAGTTCACAAAATCCATCATGGACACAAGTTGCATGATATTTCATAAAAGCGATTTTTAAGTTTCTCATTCATTATAGTACTTCAGTAGAATGTGCCAGGAAGCAGAAAGCATCAGCTTCTTTACTCTCCATTTCTGGAGCTGGCTGCGCCTCCTGCCTTTCTCCACATGCACACCTGCAATAAGATAGCCAGACCACTCAGGGCAGAATGGAACATGTCATTCCTACAAGCTGTCATTCCGTGTGCTAGAGCCAACCTTGGAAACTGTCCCCTGGCCCCCTTATTCCTGCAGCTTCTATTCCACTATGTAAAACAAATGGACGTCGGTGAACCCACAGGCACCATGCACGCCCCTTGTTCATCATGCTTCTGGAAACAACTGCCCTTGTACCGCCCCTGGCATCCTCAGGCATTCTCACCATCAAGGCTCAAAAACCCTGCATCATATCAAAATATCTCAAATCAGAGCATAAATCTTAGCATATTTCCTCCACTGTTGATAATTAATATACTATTGTATGACATGGTCCCCAGTCAGGAGAGATGCTGGCAGTGACCCCAGTTATGGGGAGAAAATTGCTGAGTCACTCCCCAGCTGGCCAGCTTCAGTGTTCCTGCTACCACACTTCTATAAAGGGGCACAGGGGCTTCGTCTGTGCCATCAAAATGACTCTGCTTACTTTATGTAATAGGAAGAAAGTGAGAAGAGAAAAAAAAAACAACTTATCTAAGTATCAAGTCATAAGTTAAAGGCAGCCTTTCTGGAAGTAAAGGAGTCTTCTGATAAAGCAAATTATCACCTTGCTTGTAACAGTGGCCTTTTCTGCATCACCATTGTTCCCTGGAGTTAAATAGGATACTGTTCTGGCTCTTAATTTCCTTCTAGACCCCTGAGGGAAGGAAGGAGACGAGTGAATCATTGATTACAGTCCAATAAGTGATTCTGGGATGAACATCGTGATGATACTAGTAATAGTAATGAGAGGTGGCCAGACATTCTAAGTGCTTTATATGGATCATCTCACTAAATATTCTGAACAGACTATGAAACAGGGGTTAAATAAGGGCTCCATTCTGCAAAGGAAGAAACCAAGGCACAACAAATCACTTGCAGGATCAAGATTTTCAGTCAAGCAGCCTGGCTCTGACTGGTCCCTCCGACATTGCATCTCTTGGTTTGGGTCCTGGCAGAAAACTGGTAATCCAATAGGAGTGGAGATCACATGGGGGGAAGACTCAAAATCAAGAGAAAGAACCGTTTTTCCAGCCAGGAGAGCTGCCGGTAATATGTGCGCCCCCTGTCCTGTATGGAGCTGCCCATCCCAGGGGTGTCTTGCTCAACTGGGAGGCTATTCCTTCCCAGGTCTTTTTGGAGGTGGGACTAGGATCTGAAGCCAACTTCTGCAGGACCAGAAAGAAACACTAGTTCACAAAATCCATCATGGACACAAGTTGCATGATATTTCATAAAAGCGATTTTTAAGTTTCTCATTCATTATAGTACTTCAGTAGAATGTGCCAGGAAGCAGAAAGCATCAGCTTCTTTACTCTCCATTTCTGGAGCTGGCTGCGCCTCCTGCCTTTCTCCACATGCACACCTGCAATAAGATAGCCAGACCACTCAGGGCAGAATGGAACATGTCATTCCTACAAGCTGTCATTCCGTGTGCTAGAGCCAACCTTGGAAACTGTCCCCTGGCCCCCTTATTCCTGCAGCTTCTATTCCACTATGTAAAACAAATGGATGTCGGTGAACCCACAGGCACCATGCACGCCCCTTGTTCATCATGCTTCTGGAAACAACTGCCCTTGTACCGCCCCTGGCATCCTCAGGCATTCTCACCATCAAGGCTCAAAAACCCTGCATCATATCAAAATATCTCAAATCAGAGCATAAATCTTAGCATATTTCCTCCACTGTTGATAATTAATATACTATTGTATGACATGGTCCCCAGTCAGGAGAGATGCTGGCAGTGACCCCAGTTATGGGGAGAAAATTGCTGAGTCACTCCCCAGCTGGCCAGCTTCAGTGTTCCTGCTACCACACTTCTATAAAGGGGCACAGGGGCTTCGTCTGTGCCATCAAAATGACTCTGCTTACTTTATGTAATAGGAAGAAAGTGAGAAGAGAAAAAAAAAACAACTTATCTAAGTATCAAGTCATAAGTTAAAGGCAGCCTTTCTGGAAGTAAAGGAGTCTTCTGATAAAGCAAATTATCACCTTGCTTGTAACAGTGGCCTTTTCTGCATCACCATTGTTCCCTGGAGTTAAATAGGATACTGTTCTGGCTCTTAATTTCCTTCTAACCCCTGAGGGAAGGAAGGAGACGAGTGAATCATTGATTACAGTCCAATAAGTGATTCTGGGATGAACATCGTGATGATACTAGTAATAGTAATGAGAGGTGGCCAGACATTCTAAGTGCTTTATATGGATCATCTCACTAAATATTCTGAACAGACTATGAAACAGGGGTTAAATAAGGGCTCCATTCTGCAAAGGAAGAAACCAAGGCACAACAAATCACTTGCAGGATCAAGATTTTCAGTCAAGCAGCCTGGCTCTGACTGGTCCCTCCGACATTGCATCTCTTGGTTTGGGTCCTGGCAGAAAACTGGTAATCCAATAGGAGTGGAGATCACAAGAGGCTTCCAGGAGGAGGGGACATGGAACAATAGACCAGATGCAATGAAGCTAAAGAGGAAAGATCACCTACCTCATCCCATGTTAGGGAGAAAAGATAAGACTTGCCATTTGCCTCTGTTTTAATTCAAATCTTCCAACCTGGTAATCATCCTTTCATCTCCACACATGGTCTTAGGGCCTTCTGATTAGCCCCTCATTTTCAGAAGGGAAAGGGAGATGAAGAGGGCTGACTTGGGGACACCAGGGGGGTAGAAACAGTTTGTGGAGGGACATGACTGGAACAGGAAGGAACAAGGAAGGACCATTCTGGCCCAGAGAGCTGATGTTGCCTATTAATTCTGAGCCTTGGTTTTGAGCACCGTCTCTGCTGCGGGTCCCCTAGAGAGGACCTCCCTTAGCATCTCAAAGACAGCAGGGAGTCAGCAGACCACAGGACCTTCGGTGGACTGTTCTGACCAGAGTACACTGGGCGAAGGACACCCTTCTCCTTCCTTTCTTATCAGGTCAGTAAGGCCTTCAGGAAGCCAAGCGGGAAATCCAGACTCTTCCGCTTTCCTGGCAAGCTTCTGCTGCTGCCCAGCTATCGGCCTGCTCGGGTTTGAGGTGAGGAGGGAGGGGGATAAGTTAGACTATCAAGCGCCTCTTGCCACGGCAGGGTGTGCGTGTGTATCTGTGTACGTTTCTCTCTTCTTCTCTCAACCACTCGTGGTTTCATCAAGCTCTTTCTAAGTGCCAGGCACTAGATCTTCGTGTGCATTAGCTCAGTTCTCACTCCCTTTTAAGGACTTCCTGTTATTATGAACTTAAAGGTAAGTGAAATCAGATAATAGAGAAGCTAAGACCACATCATGAGGAGGTGGCAGAGCTGGGATTTGAACCCAGGTCATCTGCCTTCTAAAGCAATAAGGTAGGAGCTGTTATCACACTCATTTTTCATATGAAAATCAACGTTCCTGAGAAGCTGAGAACTGTGCCCGGAGTCACATAGCCCGTTGGCAAAACATGGCTTGACCTCAGGGTCAACCTGGACATAAAGACCATGACGGCTCCCGACCTCCAAGGCTGCTGCTGTAGATATTATAAACACTCACCATCCTGCACGGAATCAGGGAGCAATCTACAAACAGGAGTCTGGCCTGGACCAAGGAGGCGCCTAATGAATGTTTATGGCCAGCCTGTTTGAAGAATGAACAAAACCTCAGCTAATGGACCCAGGTCTGGAGGTTGCATTTAGACTCCAGCCTCGGGGGGCAGCGGAAGGACCCAGAAGCATCCTTTACAGGGAAAAAAAAATCACTTGCACCATTTTTGAAAGCTGGAGGGTGAAAGGATTCAAAACAAGCAAAGCTCTCCAAATAGCGATAAATACCTTAAATTACCCAGCAAGTTTAAAAGCCTTCATGCTGCTCTTTTTTTCCCAGCACAGGAACAGGCTCCTGATTGTGGCTGTTTAGAAAGGAACATTCAGGAGGGTGTGGAGCCAGGGGGCAGGAGAAGTGAGGAGGGGTGAGAGAGGAGTGAAAGGCTCGGGTGCCCAGGAACACTCAGCCCGCTGGCTGGCAGGAGACAGCCGGCAATTGTGCAGGCCTGTTGCTCTCAGAGGGCTGTGTGCCTAAGGCACGCTGGGGACCCCCTGGTTCCTGGAGGCCGTCTTCTTGCTTATGAAAACGGGAGAGTAGGGCTGCCATGGCCGCTTGAGGACACTTCATCGCTGGTACCCAGCGTTGCCTGGGGCCCTTCTGTTCTTACAGGAGGACAACTGTACTGATTCCCAAAAAGGAGGACAGTTTATGGAGGGCTAGAAACTCCCAGAATCTGACTCCCTCAGAAAATCACAGGTTTGAGGTATGCATCTCCCTCCTCTGCTGTGACCCCAACATTTCTGGGGGTTGCTGCCATCAGACTGGTATGAATTACTGCTGTCCACCCCTGGCGCACAGTAAATGTTCACAGGCAAGACAGCTGGAAAGACTTGGAAAACCTCTTCCCTTCTGCACCACACAGCTGATCTCAAGCTCCAGATAAGATAAACATCATTATAGAGAATATTTTCTGTGCCTGCTTTTGTGGTCAGCAACTGCTCCTGGGCCAGCAATCACGGGCCACTTAGTAGAACCCACTGGCTCGCTTAACAGCTCATCATGGCTTGTTCTGCACTGTCATGACCTGTGACCTTAGAGCAGTTACCTAAATAACCCCATGGAATGGCAACCCGCTCCAGTATTCTTGCCCGGAAAATGCCATGGAATGAGGAGCCTGGTGGGCTACAGCCATGGTCACAAAGAGCTGGACATGACTGAATGACTCAGCACGCATGCACACAAGCACATATCTTTGTCTCCACATATGTAAAATGTGGGTATCTAATAGTACCTACCCACACAGGGTTGTTATGAAGATTAAATGAGCTAATATGTATAAAGTGCTTATTATTTAATGGGGTACTCATAAGACTGATACATATCATCTCATTTAATCCCTATCTGATCCTATGAGCGATACTAATATTATCCTCATTTTCTTGTTGCATCAACTGATTTTCAGTGATGTTAAGTCCGTGGCTCAAGGTCAAGGGCAAATGGCTTGGGGTGGGGGCAGAAGGAAGTGTGCTAGGGTTACAACACAAATATTCTGACCCTGGCTTCTATAGTGGCTAGGAGATCAAATACAGGCTCCTGATTGTGGCTGTTTAGAAAGGAACATTCAGGAGGGTGTGGAGCCAGGGGGCAGGAGAAGTGAGGAGGGGTGAGAGAGGAGTGAAAGGCTCGGGTGCCCAGGAACACTCAGCCCGCTGGCTGGCAGGAGACAGCCGGCAATTGTGCAGGCCTGTTGCTCTCAGAGGGCTGTGTGCCTAAGGCACGCTGGGGACCCCCTGGTTCCTGGAGGCCGTCTTCTTGCTTATGAAAACGGGAGAGTAGGGCTGCCATGGCCGCTTGAGGACACCTTCATCGCTGGTACCCAGCGTTGCCTGGGGCCCTTCTGTTCTTACAGGAGGACAACTGTACTGATTCCCAAAAAGGAGGACAGTTTATGGAGGGCTAGAAACTCCCAGAATCTGACTCCCTCAGAAAATCACAGGTTTGAGGTATGCATCTCCCTCCTCTGCTGTGACCCCAACATTTCTGGGGGTTGCTGCCATCAGACTGGTATGAATTACTGCTGTCCACCCCTGGCGCACAGTAAATGTTCACAGGCAAGACAGCTGGAAAGACTTGGAAAACCTCTTCCCTTCTGCACCACACAGCTGATCTCAAGCTCCAGATAAGATAAACATCATTATAGAGAATATTTTCTGTGCCTGCTTTTGTGGTCAGCAACTGCTCCTGGGCCAGCAATCACGGGCCACTTAGTAGAACCCACTGGCTCGCTTAACAGCTCATCATGGCTTGTTCTGCACTGTCATGACCTGTGACCTTAGAGCAGTTACCTAAATAACCCCATGGAATGGCAACCCGCTCCAGTATTCTTGCCCGGAAAATGCCATGGAATGAGGAGCCTGGTGGGCTACAGCCATGGTCACAAAGAGCTGGACATGACTGAATGACTCAGCACGCATGCACACAAGCACATATCTTTGTCTCCACATATGTAAAATGTGGGTATCTAATAGTACCTACCCACACAGGGTTGTTATGAAGATTAAATGAGCTAATATGTATAAAGTGCTTATTATTTAATGGGGTACTCATAAGACTGATACATATCATCTCATTTAATCCCTATCTGATCCTATGAGCGATACTAATATTATCCTCATTTTCTTGTTGCATCAACTGATTTTCAGTGATGTTAAGTCCGTGGCTCAAGGTCAAGGGCAAATGGCTTGGGGTGGGGGCAGAAGGAAGTGTGCTAGGGTTACAACACAAATATTCTGACCCTGGCTTCTATAGTGGCTAGGAGATCAAACCGTCAATCTGAAAGGAAATCAACCCTGAATATTCATTGGAAGGGCTGATGCTGAAGCTCCAATACTTCGGCCACCTGATGCCAAGGGCCAATTCATTGGAAAAGAGCCTGATGCTGGGAAACACTGAAGGCAAAAGGAAAAGGGGGCAGCAGAGGATGAGATGGTTAGATAGGTCCACTGACTCAATGGATATGAACTTGAGCAAACCCTGGGAGATAGTGGAAGACAGGGGAGCCTGGCATGCTACAGTCTATGAGGTCACAAACAGCCGGACATGGCTTACAGGCTGAACAACAACAACAAATAACGGCTACACTGACTCCAAAGAGAAGACCCCACACACCCAGCTCTTTCAGAATCGGTACTCTCACTCCTAGTTAAACAGGAAAGTTATCTCTGAGAATTTTTAAAGACATGAACTACTGGGCCCTCACCTCTAGAGATTCTGATTCAGCAGATCTGAGCATCTCAGGCCATGGAAAGACCCTCCAGGTGATGTGATGCGTGACAATAACCAATATCACCTGGGCCAACAGGCAGTGCTAAGAAACTGACTAACTTTCTTCAGTCCTCACAGCTTTTAAGGATATGACCACTACTATCCTTGCTTTCGGAGAAGGCAATGGCACCCCACTCCAGTACTCTTACCTGGAAAATCCCATGGATGGAGGAGCCTGGTGGGCTGCAGTCCATGGGGTCTCGAAGAGTCAGACACGACTGAGCTACTTCCCTTTCACTTTTCACTTTCATGCATTGGAGAAGCAAATGGCAACCCACTCCAGTGTTCTTGCCTGGAGAATCCCAGGGACAGGGGAGCCTGGTGGGCTGCCATCTCTGCAGTCGCAAAGAGTCAGACATGACTGAAGCGACTTAGCAGCAGCAGCAGCATCCCTGCTTTACAAATGAGGAAACTGAAGCCCAGGGGAGTTCATGGACACCCAAGGTCATAAATGAGTAAGAAGCACAGCCTGGATGAATGCTGGAGACCCTTCCAGCTTTAACATCCTGGTCTGTATGATGGCATGGATGAAGAGGTCAGGGGCCCTCCATTTCCACTAGGCCCCTTCCCAAACAAAGGACAAAATTCTGTCACTGACAGATGCCAAGTGAAGGACTGGCAGGAAACTCCAAGGGCCAGAGTTTTTGAGAGCATATGTTTTATTTCCATATTTCAGGGAAGATCCCCTAGAGAAGGAAATGGCAATCCACTCCAGTATTCTTGCCTGGAGAATCCCATGGACGGAGAAGCCTAGTAGGTTACAGTCCACAGGGTTGCAAAGAGTCGGACACAACTGAGCGACTTCACCTTCACCTTCATCTAGAGCCCACGTTCTTGCAAACCCCATGGAAGACACAGCATTTCTGTGCAATCTGAGAGCCGGAAGATGCATGGGAGACAGAGTCGCCAGTCACAGGAGTGGAGACTGCAGAACTTTCACATCTTATTTCAAAAACAGCAGCCAGGGAGGGGGACACTTGCAGACCTCCACGGCACGAAGATGCTATCCACATCTTATGAGAGAGGCTAAAAGAATCTTAACTGTTTGCAGCCAACAGTTAAAGTCAAATGGCTGTTAAGAACTAGAGTATCCACTGAACCAAATTCACCAACCTTTTCTTCCCAACGAGTCAAGGGCCACTTACATCTCAAAATAGTTATATCATTTAGTGCATTTACGGTTATATCATTCGGCTTCCCTGGTGGCTCAGCTGGTCAAGAATCCACCTGCAATGTAGGAGACCTGGGTTCGATCCCAGAGGTTGGGAAAATCCCTGGAGAATCCTTGGAGAAGGGAACGGCTACCTTCTCCAGTATTCTGGCCTGGAGAATTCCATGAACTATATAGTCCATGGGGTTGCAGAGTGTTGGACACGACTGAGCGTTTCACTTCACCACTGTAGATGGAAATGGCTATATTCATTAAGTTAGGTTAATGGAATGTTTCATTCAGCAAGTATTTTCAAGGCATCTACTATTTGCAAGCAAGAGGAATATAACCAAGAGTCCCTGTCAGCTACCCTTGGCAACGTTTTGGAAAACAGGATGGAACAGTGATTTGTCATTCTGGCTCTCATCAGACCCACACACACAGTGCCGTTGAACCGTGGACACGGGGGTTATCACACTGCTCCCCCACTTCTCTGACCCCAACCTACCTCTACACGTTGGATGCCCCTATCTGCCTCTCCTCTCTCTCCCCTCTCCTCCTCTTCCTTTCTCTCCTTTGTTTAATCAAGAAACATTTGTTGGCCATCCATTGTATTTCAGAGCAAAATCTGTATTTCAGGCATGTTGAGCCTTGAATACTGAATTTGAATATCAATGTAGGAAGAATACCCAGATTACTTCATCCCATTTTATTTGTCAGTAATCACACCCTCTAGAATTCAACATGCAGACAGATGCAAATGAGCTACCAAAAATGCAGAGTCCCAAGAACAACAGAAGGAAATTGGATGGCCTCATCTTAATAAAATCATGCTTTGGAAGGCGGAATTCAAGGCAGAGGGTGCTGCAGGAGGCTGCTCATGTTTCACAATAGCCCCTGGTCTTCTGTATTGCATTTGGAAAAAGAAACTTCCTTTATTAAATCTCTCTATTCTTGCCTCCAAGTTCTTTGTTTTGGGAAGTTTGAGGAAAACAGTTCAGGTGTTTTTCAGTGAGACAGAAGGTACGCTTGCTACAATTTCATAATGCGAAATAAATTTCTAACTTAAATAGAACTTGAAACTGGTAGTTATTTAAATAAAGTAACCCAATGTCAATTCTATCTATGTCAATCCTCTCTAAATATGCTAGGGCTTCTTCCCTGGTATCTCCATGGTAAAGAATCTGCCTTCCAATTCAGGAGACGTGGGTTCGATCCCTGGGCTGGGAAGATGCCCTGGAGAAAGAAATGGCAACCCCCTCTAATATTCTTGACTGGAAAATCCCATGGACAGAGGAGTTTGGTGGACTAGAGTCCATGGGGTCACAAAGAGAGTCAGACGCGACTGAGCAACTAAACAACAATAAATATGCTTAAAAAGAAGGAAAGAAGGAAGGATGGAAGGGAAGAAAGATAGGGGGAAAACATGTAAAGTGGGTATTAGCTCTGTATCCAGAGAAAAATTATAAATTTGTATCAGATTTACATATGGAGTTTTCAATAGACAGAAAAAAGTTAAAAATTAGGAATGCTACTTACATCTATTGAACATACATGTGCCAAATATTATGCACAGCACTGCAGCCCAATTACCTAAGCCAATGGTCAGAACAACCCCACATGTACTTACTGTTATTATCCCAAATTTACAGACAGGAGACGGAGGCACAGAGAAGATGCACACCTTGCCCAAAGCACACAATAATACACTTGCCCAATACCCAGGCAATGTGACCTCAGAACCTGCACTTGTAACCTCTACATGCAACTACCTCCACATAGACGCACAGTTCGAAACGAGACTTTCCCCCCTCCACCCCCAAGACCATGAAAGTAAAGGTGAAAGACCCTGGTGGCTCAGGGGTACAGAATGATCCCTAGGTCAGAAGATTCCTCTGGAGAAGGAAATAGCTACCCACTCCAGTATTCTTGCCTGGAGAATCCTATGGAGAAAGGAGCCTGGCATGCGCTACAGTCCATTAGGTCACAAAGAATTGAACACGACTGAAACATTTGTACTTTTCTTCCTATGTTGGCTCTTGCTCCCCTTCCAAAGCTCTATTTTCCCCCAAATCCTGAGATGAGTGTTATTACAGCCTTTCACAGGTGAAAAAATAAGCCCAGAGGAGCAGAATAACTTAGTCAAAGCCATGGAGCTAACAATAAATTGGGTAGATAGAGCCAGACCCCAGATTCAGCTTGTTCTCATACATCTGTAATCAATAAAGAGTGGCCAGACCACAGAGAGAGATGCAACAGGGAGGGGAAGATGAAGATGAGAGGGCTCGTGGAGGAACCCCCTGTTCTGTGCTAATGGAAGAGGTATCTGTAGCACTCTGACACAGCCAGGAGCCACTGTCTGTTTCTTTCTGGACAGCAAGGGTAAGGACTACATTCGTTATTACAATTAACCTCCGAGGTTTGCCTCAGGGTTGGGGTTATTAAAAATATTTTGGTATCTTTAAAAAAAACCACATATAGCATAGTTGCATAAATGTAATAAATGGGCCTAAGTTGGTGACATGGAAATGTTTGCATGGAACAGTTTTAGCAATTTCATAAATGGCACATGTAAAACTTTAAGATGTCACTAAGGCCTATTGGAAGAATTATTTCCTTATAAATCTATGGCGGTCTCAGGAAGTCAAAATGGCACCATAAAAAAACAAACAAACAAAAAACCTCAAAAAAAAAAAACACCCCACTTCTCTGGAAAAAAAAAAGCAGCCTACTCTGTCTGATGGGGGGCAGGGGGTGGGGGCTGTTCACACTTGTAACATTTTACTGTAACTGCCGCTGGCATCCAGTGAGGTACTTCCTCCTGCTGTATGCCGTCGCTGGGCTGTGCTCTGAGTTATATTTTACTGGCAAAAATAAATCTTACCTTTTTACACAAAGCCATGCTTCTCTGGAACATACCATGAGGGAGGGGAATATAGTTTAAGGCTAAATAGAATAGACTCGCTGTCTCTCCAAGACTTAAGAAGGACCCTTTTTTTTTTTAAAGAAGAATCAAAATCCTTTCTTCTGTGATTTATGAGATACATACTAGATGTGGTGAGAAACAGCTTTCTAAAAATGTTGCTGCCACACATTATTCAATTCATCGTGTGGTCTCACCGTGTATGGGGCTAGAGGCTTAGCTGGTATCTAGGGGTTTACAGAAAAGAAGCAATACAGACGTTCTACCTTCAAGATGCCTTCATTGTAAAGCAGGAATTACCCATTTTATCCCTAGTCATCCACCTGATAGCTACTAGAACTGATCAGTTTCGCGAAGGAGAAATCAGATGGGGATTGCCACCTCATGTTCAGGGCAGACATTTGCTCTGGGTGGATACTGGTACCTCCTGGTGGGCTGAGGCCAACATCATATATCTCTGCTTCCTTAGTACCAAACACAATGCCTGGCACTGTCTAGGTGCTCAACACACTGGATGCACGCATGGATGGATGGAAGGGAAAGAAGGACAGACAGATGGCTGCAGGATGGGTGCATGGCTGGGTAGATGGATAGAAAGAAGAAAGAAAAGGAACAAAATAAGTCACCCTTATGAACTTGTTAAGAATGGCACCTTAAATAGGCCAACCAAAGGGGAATGGGCTTCTGTATTATATGTCAGAAGCCCATACAACGCTGAAGCAAGCCAAACAGAAGTGCATAGCTATAGCCAGTCTCATATTCCTGCAAGGGCACAATGTACTGGGGCAAACCAGTCCTAGTCAGATATTTGTTTATTAGGGTTGGTCTGAATAAGCCCCTTTGAACAGCAGTCTAAGAGAGGCTGTTCACTATTATGGAGAAAAACTGCTCAAAAAACACCAGCGAATAAAACAGGTTACCAAGCAATGTGTCTATGAAAACACACAAAGATATATGTCAGAGAAAAGTGTGGAAGGATAGTTATGTATTGATAAACAATGATTATTTCTAACAAACTGATGGTTTACTGAGGAGAATGGGAGGGAAGGGATAATTAGGGAGTTTGGGATTTACATGTACACACTGCTGTATTTAAAATGGATAACCAATAAGGACCTACTGTATGGCACAGTGAACTCTAATCAATATTATGTAACAACCTAACTGGGAAAATAATTTCGGAAAGAATGGATACATGTTCATGTATAACTGGAAGGGGAGAAAACAATGATTATCTCCAGATGATGGATTTGCGGGCAATTTTTAGTTTATTCATTCTAACTTGTATGTATTTTCTAAATTTTCTGTTATAAATATTTCTTTCAAATCACAAAAAATCACTTAAAATTAAAAGAGATCTCTAATTGTGCCATAGAAGAAGTAACAGCAAACAAAGCCACAGAAATCAGCTTCAACAAAATCACAGATTCCACAGAGAACTGTGAGGTAGGAAGATATGAGAAGGGTTCTAGCCCAGCTGATGGAGGAAGGTCACTCTGCTTGTAGAAACCTCAGAGCTGCTCTGAAGTGATGTATGAATCATGTGTCCACCCTCCCCTCCATCTATGTGGACAAACCTCATCAGACTCAGAGAAGGGATGGCAGAGTGGACCCAGAGAGGGAAGCCCAGTCCCGCTGACCTAAGCCAGTCAAACCTGCCAGCCCCCATCTGACACTCTTGAGAGGCCTTGCCCCAATCCCTTGGGTGCCCTCCGACCCCTGCTTGGCTGGAGGAACAGTGGATATTTGTTTTTCCTGTGACTTGGTGAGGAACAGATGCAGAACACAGATCACGTTGAACAAATTAGTGACTCCAGAGTGGGTTCTGTGGCACAATTTCTAATTCATACAATGCCTCCAGTTTTGTTCTTTCAACTAAATCATTTATCAACCGGTGCATGGATGTCAGTAAACTTCAGCATCTGGGGACCTGCAAACATTAGAACAAGAAGCTATAAAAATATTAGTAAACCAATTAAAAGCTCAAGTAGCAAAAAACTCTACTTGCATGGCACCTAAAAAACAAAAACAGCCACCTCCTTCTCTGAGGTTAAACATCCTATATCAGCATTTTTTCCCAAGAGCATTTTCTTTCTTCTCAGAAGTGCTCCTAATCTCCCATTTGGTGCCTTGGTGAGTGGGGGATTGCTTATCGATCAGGGAGTAAAGAATAAAAGATGAAAGACACCTAAGTTTCTGCCTCCCCAAAGCAAACATGATCAATAATTGGTTGGAAAATGGTCTAAAAACCATATTATTCAGAAAAAAAAATCTGAGTCATGAATGGGAATTGACAAATCAAAGAGATACTTGTACCTCTTTGACTGGGTATTATCGTGGGTATTATCATTACCCATGATAATTAAAGATGGGAAACTAATACTGACTGTTTTGCCATTGCAGAATACTTTCATTTAGTTATTCAATCTCCGTAGCCACTGCATGAAGTAGGCTGAGTTGTGGTTATTCCAGTTTTGAAGGTGAAAATTCCCTGGGGCTCAAGATACGAAAAGCGGCTTGCTTGAGGGTACACAGCGAATGAGAGTTGTGCTGCCACCTGAACTAAGGTCAAGGGCTCCAGTCTTTCTCCTTTCCTCTATGACTTCCTTCAGGTGCCACACCAAAGACAAGAAATCAACACACAGAGATCCTACTCGGTGCCAGGTGCCATCCAGGCCATGTGAAGACTTCACTTCAGTTAATAACCTCTAGGACCATCTGAGTTTATATTTCATGTAAAAATGACTTCCTGCTCCCCTTCTCCTTCACCCAGATGGAGCCGAGTCATCCCCAAAGTGGGAAATGAGGCTCAAGATGTTTAATCAAAAGTAACATCTCCTCTTTGCCAAGATTCCTTGTTCTAATCCTGACACAAATAGAACAGGTGGCCTCTGAAAGGCAAGGAGGTAGGAATACTAGTGGTCTGTAATGTCCAGGATACTTTCTACAAATTTTTTCTGTGCCATGGAAGAGAACTCTGAATTGGGAGCCATTAAATTGGGGTGAAAATGCAGCATGCAACAGAAACCAGCCCTCACCTGCTCTCACCTGCCTTAGTTAGAGGAAGCTGCCATGAACTGGGAGGCAGAGCAGGGCAAGATGCAGAAGAAAATCCTTAAGAACCAGTAGAGGAGGGTCGCCCATGCTTCTGAAGGGTCTACCGTGTTCTGCATGGTAGAATGTGCAGGGCACTGCCTGCCACTGTTGATGTCATTTAACCCCAGTGACAAGCTGGGCAGGTGCTACTATTTCCATGTGAATAGAAGAAACTGAGTCTCAGAGAAGCTGCCAGATGCTCTAAGACACATGACTCAAGCAAAACTACATCAGGATTTGCGGACAGGTGAACTAACGTGCATAGAAACTCTGTGACATCTCCCTCAGAAGAGCGACTGAGAAAAGCCCAGGCTCAGGGCACAAGGAGAAAGTGGACCAGTTCAAACTCTAGACAAGGTCATCTGGGTTCATGTCCCCTGCATGCTGAGCCCTCCTCAGCAGCAGAGAGTCACTGGAAGGACGAGAAACACAGAAATCCAACCACAGAAGAGACCAGACCAGTTCCTCCAGACTCCCATCCAGCTCGAGCATTCTTTTAAAATCCCTCATTCCAATCAGTGATGACAAATCTCGAGGTCTGTCAGGTCTGTAGGTGGAGCTGGTCCCAGTTTCCACAGATGTGAGGTACGATGGGAATGTCAGATGCATGCCCCTTGACAAGGGCTGGCTTTGGGGTGCTCTTTGGGAAGAAGGGGATGTGGTGGAGGGACAGAGGCAGAGAGTCAATCTTCTATCTGAGCGCAATCTAAATCTTCTATCTAAAGCTCAAATGAGACACCAAGTATAGACGAGGACCTCAGACTTGGTGGAAATTTCCTCTGGGCCCTTCCTTCCCATTCGCTGCACATAGTGACCTCTTTCATGGGCTTCCTTTGGCTGATGAAGTGAGCTTTCATGTCCTCTGTGCAAAACTGCTTTCTCTGAAAATAGAAGATACTTCCACAGCCGTGTTTTCCCTAGGGCTGGACAGCAAGGCTATCTCAAGAGAGGTGGCGGCCTGGCCATCAAACCCAGCCATTCAGCGGGAGGCCAGCCTGGGCCAGGTTCAAGGGTGAGCTGGAAACTCCAGTCTGTGGGGCTTCCCCAAGTTTTGGGAACTGAGGGCTTCCCCCTTCTTGAGTCTGTACTCTAGAGACTTATCTTGGGCTAAGAACAGAGCATTTGTATAATCAGAACTGCATTTTTTTTTTTTTTTTGGTCATGCCGCACAGCATGCAGGATCTTAGTTCCTTGACCAGGGATTGAACTTGCAACCCTGCAGTGGGAGTGCAAAGTCTCAACCATTGGACCATCAGGGAAGTCCCAACAACTATATTTTTGAGCATCTCCTATAAGACTAGGATAACAACTATATTTTTGAGCATCTCCTATAAGGCTAGAATCTGAGCAAAATGCCAGGATACAAGAGTAAATACAACAAATGTGGCCTCTAGAGATCAGAGTCTACAGTCTAGACCAATGAGGCATCCCAGGTAGCACTAATGGTAAAGAATCCACCTACCAGTGCAGGAGATGTAATAGATATGGGTTCAACCCTGGGTTGGGAAAATCCCCTGGAGGTGGTAATGGCAACCCACTCCAGCATTCTTGCCTGAAGAATCTCATGGACAGAGATTCTGTAGCCTGGCAGGCTACAGTCCACGGGGTCACAGTCAGATGTAACTGAGCATATGACCCAAGTCTAGACCAATACCGTCCAATAGAAGTATCGTGTGAGGGACATGTGGCATTTTAGATTTTCTAGCAGTCATATTTTTAAAAAAGTAAAATAAAACAAATTATTTTAAATATTTTAGTTAACCCAATATATCTAAAACATGACTTCAATGTATAATCAATATAGAATTATTAATGAGATAGCTTACATTTAGTGGAGGAGATGCTAAACCTTCAAATTATGTGGCGTATTTAATGCTTAGAGCACATCTTGATTCCCATTAGCCATATTTCAAGGGCTCAATAACCACCTAGGGCTTGCAGCTACCACACTGGACACAGTAAAGATAGAGAATGAGGTGGGAAGATGTTATCATTAATAATTATATTTTTTAATCAGCTACCACGTGCCAGTCATTCACATGATCATCCCCAAACACCTCTAAGAGACTGTCATCCCCACTTTAGTAGTGTTAGTAGCTCAGTTGTGTCCGACTCTTTGCAACCCCTTTGCAGCCCACCAGGCTCCTCTGTCCATGGGATTCTCCAGGCAAGATACTGGAGTGGATTCCCATTTCCTTCCCCAGAGGATCTTCCTGACCCAGGGGTCGAACCGGGGTCTTCTTGCACTGCAGGCAAACTCTTTACCATTTGAGCTACAGGGAAGACCTAAGAGAATGTCATCCTCACTTTACAGATGACAAAAGTAAGGTACAGAGAGAGTCCATCACTTACAAAGTCACATTGCTGGTAAACCATGACAAATAGATGCAGAACCCAGAACCTGTGCTCTGACCCATCGTACCATTCCAATTTTTGTGCACGGAAGCTATAGAGGGCTACTTGTTAAATACTGAGTCTATTAAGTAAAGTGAATGTAGTTTATAGTGTACCTGCTTTGACCAAATGGCCTGGGTGCAAATCTTGTCTCTACCACTGAGTTAGTTGTGTGACCTGGGGCAAGTTACTTGGCCTTCCTACACTTCAGTTCCCTTATACGTATAATGGGAATAATAGAGCCTGCCTCAGGGACCATCATGAGGATTACACGAATTAATACAAATAAAGTACCCAGCACCTTGCTTGGTACTTTAAGAAGCAATCAGTAAGGAGTAGCTCTAACTATTACAGTATAAACAGAGTTCAAATGCTGGGGATTTCTGAAAGGTATGTCTGGAAGGGGGAAGATGGAAGAAGGCGGCAGAGAAAAGGGGCCAATCATCAATCCACTATGAAGTGGCAGAGTTATGGGCTCCACAGCTGCTTTGTCAATCTCCAGATAAACATGATGGAATATAAGGCACATGCTCCTGTGGGTTCAACTGTGTGTGTATTTCCAAAATTCAGTTTGGAGTCCTAACCCCCAGTAACTTGGAAAGTAATCGTATTTGGAGACAGGGTCTCTATAGAGGCAATTAAGTTAGATTGAGGTCATTAGGAAGGGCCCTAATCCAATACGGTGGGTGTCTGCAAGAAAAGATGAAATCTGCACACAGACATCTGCAAGGGAGAAGGCCATATGAACATGAAGCAGGGCCTTTACCAGCCAAGGAGAGAGCCTGGGACAGTGCCTACTCTTACAGCCCAGACAAGGAGCCAGCACCACTTACATCTTGGACTTGGATTTTTGGCTTCCAGAACTGGGAGATGACAGTGTCCTACCAGGCTTCCATGCTAGCTCAGCGGGTAAAAAATCAGCCTGCAATGCAGGAGACCTGAGTTCGATTCCTGGATTGGGAAGATCCACTGGAAAAGGGATAGGCTACCCACTCCAGTATTTTCAGGCCTCCCTGGTTCAGACAGTAAAGCATCCACCTGCAATGTGGGAGACCTGGGTTTGATCCCTGGGTTGGGAAGATCCCTTGGAGAAGGGAATGGCTGCTCACTCCATTATTCCGGCCTGGAGAATTACATGGATTGTATAGTCCATGGGGTCACAGAGAGCAGACACAACTGAGCGGCTTTCACTTCACTTTAGTGTCCCCCAGCACTGGGAGTTCCAGTACCCTGCTCTGGAACTTTGTCACGACAGCTGTAGGAAACACACACACACACACACGGACACACACCTTCCACATCCCCCCTGACCAAGTAACGCTGCCAATGGGGGCCTGCCAGAAGGCTTCCAGGTCGGCACGCGGCCCCAGTCCACACAGCTCGCTTGTAAAACCTCCGCCTCCTTGGCCAGCTCACTTCAGTGGGGCTGTCGCAGCGGAAAACTACCCAGGAAGGTGGGCTGCATCCCTGAACACTGCTCACTCTGTTTCCCCTGCTACCTTCAAAATCCCCTTCTGTCAACAGAGAAGGAAATAAAGCGTGTCTTTATTCGGGCCCAGGCTCCCTTGGACACCACGCTCCAGCCTGAGCCAAGGCAGACACAGTGGCCCATTGAGTGAGGTTCTCCCTCCGCATGTTCCCAGCACACGCCACTGGGGCCCTTGGACCCTCAAAAATGCACAGACATTCTTCCAAGACCTGAGGCTGCAGTGACTGAGGCGGAAGGTGGCAGAAGCTGCTCAGGCGGCCAGCGCCACGATGCCGTTTATTCAGACACATGGGCATTTGGAATTTTATCTTCTTTTCCTTCCCCAAGCCCAGCCACTTGAGACAATTATTGCTAATTTTCCAAGCTGTGAAATGTGACATGCATTATTTCTTACATGCTGCTCACAGACAGAACACGGGGGAGGGCAGGAATGGACTGTAGATGATTTCAAGGGGTTTTTCTCATCTGCCATGGAAGAAAGAAGGCTCCATGACTCCCAGATCAATTCTCCACCCTGAAAACTGCTGCTTCGGAGGCATGTTCCTGAAAGACCTCACGTTCCTCTCTGTGAACAGTCTCTTAGTTCCTAACAATCACACCTTTCACCCACGAGACTTAGCTAAACGTAGTGAGCCTTGTTAGAAAATGCAGATAACTGAACATATAGCATAAAATGCAAACGGTCATGTAAGGTGAAGGATGTGAAACCTTCAAAGCTTATTATTTTTGTTTTTTCTCCCAGAGATGAGAAAGACTTGCACATTGTGAATTATGGATGCTTCCTAGCACAGGGAATGTGATCCCACTAGACGGTTATGTAACTGGCAAAACAAATCAGCATGGTAGCTCAGGGCCTGAGTGACCGAGCGGAGACCAAGAGCTGAGACTGGGCTCCATAAGCATTACAACAGGGGTCCCCAACCTCCGGGATCTAATGCCTGATGATCGGAGGTGGAGCTGATGTCATAATAATTAAAATAAAATGTATAATAAAAGTGATGTGCTCGAATCATCCTGAAAGTAAACCCTCCCCCCAACCCCAGTCCATGGAAAAATTATCTTCCATGAAACCGGTGCCTGGTGCCAAAAAGGTTGGGGACCACTGCTTTACAAGTTTTGTGGCCCTACGTAAACTCATTTAATTTTCCTGAACCATACTTGCTTCCTTTCATCATCAATTAAGAAAAAAAAGATAAAGTTCAATCAGGCAATATCTATGGGTCTTTCCCAGTATGTGGTCTTTCTGCAAAGAATTCTCATGTATCAGAAACACTGAAATTTTTGTACTAACTTGCTACCAATTGGCAATACCTGCTTGCTGTCAGCTCCAAGGTTGGGGAATTTGTGCTGAGCAGCTGGAAGTCTGCTCTGAGCTGTACAAAGACACTCACCCCTCTATCACCCAAAGTTGTAGGCAGAAACCTTCCCTGTCGACTCCACAAAGCCCTCTGCCATGTCCATCAGCTGTTATTGGGCATGAATGCAGCCCTCTTGCCTCAATTTCTGAGCACTTCCAGAATTTCATGAAGGACTAAGAGAGAAACACCCAAAACACACATCAGTTCAGTTGCTCAGTCGTGTCTGACTCTTTGCGACCCCATGAATCGCAGCATGCCAGGCCTCCCTGTTCATCACCATCTCTCGGAGTTCACTCAGACTCACGTTCATCGAGCCCATGATGCCGTCCAGCCATCTCATCCTCTGTCATCCCCTTCTCTTCCTGCCCCCAATCCCTCCCAGCATCAGAGTCTTTTCCAATGAGTCAACTCTTCGCATGAGGTGGCCAAAGTACTGGAGTTTCAGCTTTAGCATCATTCCTTCCAAAGAAATCCCAGGGCTTATCTCCTTTAGAATGGACTGGTTGGATCTCCTTGCAGTCCAAGGGACTCTCAAGAGTCTTCTCCAACACCACAGTTCAAAAGCATCAATTCTTCGGCACTCAGCCTTCTTCACAGTCCAACTCTCATGCGCTGGTAGGCAAACGCCAAGAGAGAAATGACAGCTAATGGCATGTTCCTTATTTGCCACCATGCCAAATATTTCACATAGATTTCACTCAGTCCTGGCGGGGCGGGGGTAGGGTAGAGAAACGTGCTATGACCATTTCCACTTGGAAGGAGGGCCTGGTGATCTGATGATGAGGTCCATATCTGGGGGAAATTGGCAGTGGAGATGAACAGAAAGCAAGGGTGGAGGGGCTGTATGATTATCAAGTTCACCAGCACTCTAGAAGGGACCCTGTGCCACTCACTCAGCTTTAGCAATTTGTCCTGGGCCATTTCCCCCTGAGCCTACGGGCACCTTGCTGTTGGTTTCACCACCCTGTTCTGACAACCAAACAGCTTCTCTCACACTCCTCTCTTCAGGGAGGAGCTAGAGGAAAAGTCTTTGGGTCCCACCAAGTGTTAGGATAAGCCTAGAGGATTCTGAGGGTCGCTATTTGTCCAAGAATTTGTCCAGTGCTGCGGGCAGCCAGAGAGCATCCTCCCTTTCCATTTCTGGCCATGGTCTTTAAAAAACTCCCTGCACGAAGCCAGAAACTGTGTCTTCTAGCTCACCTTTGCACCCCCAGTACAAAGAAGCACCCTCTGGCCCTCTGTACCTGCTTCTGGAGAGGAATACAGTTTGGGATCAAAACCAACAAGACTCACCAACTCGCAGCCTCACTTTCACCTGGGAGCCATATCAAGGCTCCCAAAGTGGAGAGGGTGGCTCTTCCCAGACTGGGTTTGTAAATGATGTCTCTACCTCAGGTTTCAGGAGTTTAACAGTTTCTTCACCAGGACTGAGCGAGTTAACAGTGAACGCGGCAGCCGTCAAGTATTTTCTAGATTATTCTGAATGCTCGCTCTGCTCTCCAGAGACAAGGCAGCAGGATGCACAGAAGTGATGGTCTGCTGGCTGCGTGGCACCGTTTCCTACTGCGGTCAGGCATGCTGCCCTCCGTGCAGCACCCTCACCTGTCTGAACCTTCTAGTCCTCTTGCAGTCACCCGGGACATGGGACCCGGCGTCAGCTGCTGCCTGCAGGGGCGACAGGCATGGCTCCCCAGCAGGCTGTTTCGTTTATCTAATTAGATCAATTATCCTGCTGTCAACAATTACTGTCATTGCCCAGTGCCAGTTTGAGTCGATTTAGTTTATTCTTCTCCTGTCAATCAAACTAAGTTTGATTGCACCAAAAACGTAAACAACTGTTTAAAAATCATACACACACATAAATCCCAAAACACCAACCTCTGCACTTTTCATGAATCTCTCAGAGTTGGACAGGTAGGAAGGAGGAGACTCGACATTGTGCTGGGCTCAGCCACACTTCCTTTATGCCTCACAGCCCAGCTAAGTGGGCATGCTTATCCCTACACTGATTCACTTTGCTGTACAGTAGAAACTAACATAACATGGTAAAGCAACTGAACTCCAAAATTTTAAAAAGAAATGGAGGCTTAGGGAAATTAGCATCCTTGTCTAAGGTCATTTGGAGAAGGCAATGGCACCCCACTCCAGTACTGTTGCCTTGAAAACCCCGTGGACGGAGCTTGGTGAGCTGCAGTCCATGGGGTAGTGAACAGTAGGACACGATTGAGCGACTTCACTTTCACTTTTCACTTTCATGCATTGGAGAAGGAAATGGCAACCCACTCCAGCGTTCTTGCCTGGAGAATCCCAGGGATGGGGGAGCCTGGTGGGCTGCCATCTATGGGGTCACTCAGAGTCGGACACGAATGAAGCGACTTAGCAGCAGCAGCTAAGGTCATCTAATCACTAAATCCAGAAAACAGGGGTTATAAGAGATAGAGGGATGAAGGATGCAGGGTGGGGAGACAGAGAGAAAGATAGACATCAGTTTTGTATTAGATAAAGGAAGAGTAGAAATACCACCCCCATCCCAACCCCCAAAACAACTATTCTGGAAGCAAGAAACCAATGCCTAAGAAACTAGGTCAAGTTAGTAAGAACTAGAATTGGGAGGAGTCAAAGGCAAAAGAGAGAACAAGTTTTGTTTTTGTTTTTTAAATACGGAGCAGAGAACAATAAAAGACCTAAGACCACTGGGCTGGGAGTCATGGCCTCTGGATTCATCTCATTAAACCCCCCCAGAAGGGCTTTGGGTTGGGGACTTCTGGTCAGTTCTCCCACCTACACAAAGCAGGGACTAGGGAGGGGGCGAGGCAGGGAAGCCTGCACAGGACATGTTCGCAGCAAAGAGGCTGGGGTGAGGGTGAGGGGCCCAGGCTTCACCCACTCCATCCCAGACTGGAACCATCCATTCTCTTTATCTGAGATTCCAAGTTCAAATGTTTGTTGAAAGTGTTTCCCTTCTCAAAAATACTGGTGGGGGTGGGAGGTGGCACTGTTGAGCTGTGTGATGATGAAAAGCACAGCGCCTTGAACAGAGGAAATGTTCAATCAATGTTAATTAAATTATATGCACCCGAACATCCTCCAGTTCAAATCAAACTAACCAGGGTGTCACATTCTTGGCTCACGTTGAACTTTTTCAGCATGAACTCACAGATCATTTTCCCATGAATGGACACCAAGTTGTAAACCAGGGCTCTTACACTCAGTATTAATTTTTTAATGCAAATAAGCAACGGGCACAAAGCTTTAAGTTAATTTAGAAATGAATCTGATGATGTGATGCTGGATCACATCACCTACCCATCACCACGTCACACAGCCATCCTCCCCTCATGGGAAGAATCCAAAGGACATGGAGGAAAACACACCGAGGGACTTCCTGCATTTTTTGGATCACATGCCCAGTACAGAATTTTTTTGATCACATATCCAGAAAACAGAGTGGGGAATTTTCATTGCAAAATGTTGAGTGCAAAATTAATGCCTTGACATTGTATCTCTCTTCTCTCCACTCCTCTTCCTTCCAACTATCTTCACACCCATCCATTTGAAGCATTGGGGAAATTTCCTTCTAGAACCAAGTAATTGACCAAGTGCCTCCGGGGTGCCCAGGGCTGCCAGGATGCTGTTTTCAGGGGATGCTGGCATGCCTGGCCCATGAGCAGCAGACTCGGTACAATAATTTACCAAGATCTGGAAGGTGACCTCTAGAATGTCAGCTCCCTGCACTGAGCACCGTGTTCCTCATTCCATTATTCCAAGGGGGATCTTTCCTTTTTTCCTTCCTACTTTATATGCGCTGGCACAAAACTCATAATTTGACAAACACACGATTCTCTCTAACTCCTGGGCAGCTGTCCAGATGAGATGGTGTGTTAAAAGATTTACTCTTTAAAAAAAAAAAAAGTATCACTCTGTTTTAGAAGAAGCCACTGAAGGCTTTTTGCAGAAACCACATCGGTCCACCCCATGAGGCTGGTGTAGGCTGCCTTAGAAGAAGGCATTTGGAGTTTAGAATAAAACAGACTGGAGCCCAATCCTAGCTCTGTTACTAATTTTGCAACCTCAGGCAGGATCTTGAGCCTTTCCAAGCCCATTTTTCCTTGCCTGAAAAAGGCTCATAATAACATGTGCCCAACAGATTGGCTATAACGATTAGAAATAGTATGTGTAAAATGCCCTGTAATGTAACACACTGCCCTGGACATGGAAAATACTTAACACATTATGGCTAAACTGCTGTTATGATTATGAATAATAATAAAATTGCCCTATATCTACACTATGGCAGGGTTAGTTACCTCTGTTCTGATACATGGTTCTGTACTCATCGATGTTTCAAAAATACTAACAGCGTTGGTTATTCTTTGTTCCCTGTTCTCTCCACCCTGCCATCCATTCCCCAGGCTTCTCTCCTCACCAGAGGCTCACCCTGCGGACCGCATAAGCCAGGCTCCATACTGGCTACTGGTTGACCTCTGTTTCCATTTGGCCAATAGGAGGAACCAGCAGAAGGAGAAAGAGAGAGAAAGAGACAGACAGACCGATCCTGGAGAGTGGACAGAGAGGAGAGGTTAGGGTACGTTCTCCCTGCTTGCCCTGCAGCTCCAGCAGCTGTGTGGCCCCGTCCCTTCAGGGCTCAGGGCGCCAGTGGCTGGTCTCTAGTGGCCTGTCTCAGGCCGCCTCAAATCTTATTAGCTTCCTCCCCAACTCACATCCCTAGAAGTACTTTCTTTATTAGAGTCTGAGCTGAATTCGGTTTCCTGCCAGACCCTGATAATTCACTGAATTACCTTGGCAGTCCCCTCAGAGGACCATCATCTTGTCAGTGCTTATACAGAGGGGACACTTGTGTAACAGCAGGCGCCTGAAGCTTGCTCTGTACAATAGCAAGAGTGGAAGCAATGTAGGTGTCAGCAATAGGGGACTGGTCAAGTAAGTGGAGGTTAGGGAAGCAGGATGATGCAGTAGTGAGCCTGATGGTGTCCCCAAAGATTCTCCAACACAACAGGGCTGCCCTGTATGACCAAGGGAATACTGCCCAAACGACACTGTGTGACCTCCAAGGTTGGCCACAGAAAAGACACAGCTTCTGCTTGGCTCATTCTCACTCAGGGGAGAGGCAGGTGCCATGCTTTGAGGACACCCAACCACTTTATGACAAACAGATGGGGGAAAATGGAAACATTGACAGACTTTATTTTCTTGGGCTCCAAAATCACTGTGGATTGTGACTGTAGTCATGAAATTAAAAGATGCTTGCTCCTTGGAAGAAAAGCTATGACAAAACTAGACAGCATATTAAAAAGCAGAGACATCACTTTGCCAACAAAAATCCATATATTCAAAGCTATGGTTTTTCTAGTATCCATGTACAGATGTGAGAGATAAAGAAATCTGAGCGCTGAAGAACTGATGCTTTCGAACCGTGATGCTGGAGAAGACCCTTTGGACTGAAAGGAGATCCAACCAACCCATCCTAAAGGAAATCAACCCTAAATATTCATTGGAAGGACTAACGCTGAAGCTGAAGCTCCAATACTTTGGCACCTGATGAGAAGAGCCGACTCTTTGGAGAGGACCCTGATGCTAGGAAAGACTGAAGGCAGGAGGAGAGGGGATGACAGAGGATGAGATGGTTGGATGGCATCACCGACTCAAAGGACATGAGTTTGAGTAAGCTCCAGGAGATAGTGAAGGACAGGGGTGCCTGGCATGCTGAAGTCCATACAGTTAGAGAGAGTAAGACGTGACTGACTGACTGAACAAGGCAACAAGCAGTCCAGTGGAAAGGGCACAAGAAAACCACACTCTGGAAGCAGGTGTTCCAGTCCAGCCTTCAGACAACTGCAGGTCCAGCTACCGCCTGACTGCAACCAAACCAGAGACTCCAAACCAGAACTCCCAGCCAAGCCACTCTCAAATTTCTGACCCACAGAAAATGTAAGAGATGATGATCATTATTGTTTTTTGAGCTGCTAAACTTTGGGGGTGATTTCAGTAGATAACAGATCAATGGAAACATTACATATTGGGTAAAAATCTTATTTTGGAACAATATTTAGTGAGGTAAAAAAATGTCACAATCTACTAAATGAAAACAAGGCATAAGTTGTAATTCCATGTTTTAAAATATGTTTGTTTACATATTCATCAAAAAAGACTGGAAGAAGATAATGTAAATGCCTACTATTTTGGGGTAGATAAATTAGAGTCCTTTCAATTTTCTTCAAGTCTTTCTGTGTTTTCTGAAATGATCGCTTTTGATAATCTGCTTTTTAAAAAGTGTACTTTCAAAATATAGCTTTCCCAGTGTATTTTTTTCTTAATGGAAATTTATTTTACATAAACTGAAAATGCGTGGCTCAGCTTTCAGGAGGAGTCTGTTCACTGCCACCAGGAAAACACGAAGACAATGTGTACCTTACAGGCTGCCTGGGGCACTTTCCTGATCCATTCCAGTTTTCTTCCTCCCTGGAGGTCTAGCCTACCTGTGGTTTGACATCTACCCAACAGCAGCCAGCCTGTGGTGTCCTTCAAAGAAGTTTGGAGGTGAAAGGGATCTTCAAGCTCTCCTTGCAGCAGTATGACAAAGGGTCACTCAGGTTCTCCTTGAACGCTTCCTATGATGGGGAGCTCACCTCTACCCGAGACAGCTGGTCCACTAGTTCAACTCTCCTTGTTTGAAATGTATCAGTAAGAATAAACAGAGGTTTCTAAACATAAGCAGTGCTCCATATGACAGCGGGCACTTTGCCATGTTCATTGCTATATTCTTGCCCCTAGCACGGTACCAGCACACAGTAGATACTCAAGAAATATATTCAAGAAGTGGTAAATAGATGAACGGCTAAACAGCATTTGCCAGGAACTTAAGACTCAGGGATTCAGTGGATGGGAGTGGGCCAAGGCTGGATGGGTCCTTCAAGGAGCTCTGGAGAAGAGACAAGCATGAAAGAAATCCCTAATTGGCACTATGATGAATGTAATGAAGGATCTCAAGGGCTCATGGGGAAACTAGCTCAGGGAGGCCAGGGAAGAAAGCCTTCTTGATAGACAGACATTTAAGACCAGTCTAAAGAAAAAGTAGTGACAACCCAGCCTAGTCATCTTGCCTGAAAAATCCCATGACAGAGGAGCCTGGCAGGCTGCAGTCCACGGTGTCTCAGAGTCAGACACAAGTGAGCACTCACACACCAGCCAAGAAAAGAGCGGGTAAGGGGGAAGAGGCCGGCAGAGGGGAGCACAGGTGGGGCCTTTAGAAGCTGGGCCAACAGAGAAGCTACAGTGGGGGAGAAGAGAGGAAGGGCAGTGATGCTAAAGAGACAGGCAGAGTGGGCCACCGAAGGCCCTGGGAAGCGGGATAAAGGGGTATGAGACGCAGCCTCTCCCACAGAGGCCAGAAGACACACAGAAGCCATCAGCTGGGACCATTCCCCAGGGGGCAGCCGGCTGACCTGGCAGCTCTCTACACGAGACTCCGGAACAGGCCAAAAGAGAGATAACTGTGAGCAAGGTACCGGAGACCAGGCCCCACGCTGAGGTCCATGGAGAATCACGTCTGCTGAAAGCGCCACAACCAGCTTGACCACGGCCGACCCGCAGAGTTGGCGAGGGCCGGGAAGACGGGAGGGACAACGCCTGACAGAAGCCACACCTGGGTGTGTGTAGGTGTCCACCCCTGAGGATAAAGACCCAGGCCTGGAGACTCATCTGCTCTGCTCTTTCTGCTTGGGGATTTGTTTATCCTTTCATTTCCTACTTTAATTTCCTTTTAATAAAGCCCTAATCTTGTCTTGGCTCATCTACTGGGAGAAGTACTAGTCCTCAGCAAAGCCCAGAGGAGGAGAGAGTGGAGGGCTGGGGGACCTTGGTGGTCAGGCCCAGCTGGGGGACAGCAGGGTTTGGGGTGCCCTCCAGAAGTCAGGCAGACAGACAGCAAACTCGAGAGAGGCCAAAGCAAAGACATGCATGATGCCCACCCCCACCTGTGGTCACTCCTCTGCCAGCTCGGGCCGAGTTTCCAGCAATAACACCTCTTCCAGAGCAGAAACCCGGGAGGCCCTGAGCTCGAGTCCTGGCAGGCCCCTGGCTCTATGCTGGGTGAGCTCTTTCACTTCTCTGAGCCTCAGTTTCCCCACCTGTATGATGGGGACGATAATTAGAGCAGCTGTCTCAGAGGGTTGTGGCAAATACCAGACACACAGTGAGTGCACTCAAACCTCAGTTACTGTTATTCACTGGAAAGTATTAAATATGATAAACCTGCCATCACGCAGATAAGCCAAGGGCTACTCCAGTACCCAGCCCAGTCTCTGCCATAAACTCCTTCCTGCTCTGACTCCTGACTGTCTCCCTGACTCAGGTGCCCAGGGGGTCTAGCCTGAATCCCTCTTTCAAGGCAAGGTCCTGAGTTAGGGATCCCTGATGTTTACCCCCTACCCAAACTGGCCAGTTCTGCAGCCTCCCCTGGAGACAGAATCACCCTGTTGGGGTACCACAGTGATAAGAGCAAGGTTAACGTCTTTGTTCCCAGACTTCAACCAGGACTTGAACCCAGACCCCAACCCTGGGGCCCTTTCCTCTGTTCCCCAAAGCTGCTCCAGGAGTTTTTAAAATAGGAAGCAGAACAGTCCTCCAGAAGGAAGGCAGACTGACTTGCCAGATGCCCGGGCGCTGGCTGGGATACAGCTGTGCCTGGCAGATACATGAAGTTGCTCTGCCTTTGAAGGGAGATGACTGGCCACCTGTTAGACATTGGAGGTGGGAACAGAATCTTTCCTTGATGAAGGATGGAACCAGAAAAAAAGCATTTAAAAGGTAATGAAGGAAAGAGCGGTGGGAGGGTGTGATATTTGGGTAGGGTACTATTTGGGGACGCTGTAGCAGGTAATTTTGAGAGGTGGAGAGTCAAAAGTCAGTCTGAGATGAAATGCAGCAGGAAGTGTGTTGGGGTGTGTGTATGTGTGTGTATGTGTGAGTGTGTGTACCATCTTGGGGATGCCTGGAAACTTCTCTAAACAGATACTCAGAAGTATTTGTTCTGGTGAGTGTCAGGCGGAAGCTGCAGGACTCACTTCCCGCCAGCCTCCCAGCATCGTCCCTGGAGAAGGCAATGGCACCCACTCCAGTGCTCTTGCCTGGAGAATTCCATGGATGGAGGAGCCTGGTGGGTTGCAGTCCACGGGGTCGCAAAGAGTCGGATATGACTGAGCGATTTCACTTTCACTTTCCCAGCATCGTAAGGGCTGTGATCAGGGAGAGGAAGCCTCCTGCTTCAGACAAAGCAGTTCTCCACTCTGTGGGTCATTCCAAATTACACCAGACAGTCCCCATGCAGAAAACCTTCAAAAACACCAGATTCTACTAGTCTACTAGCAGGTGGCAAAGTTGAGGACACCTAAGGGGTCCCCTTCCTTGCTAATTGCATTCACAAACTCCAGGGGAAATAAGGAAACCCAAACTGCTTCCCCCTTGGTACCAGAGAAACAAGGTATGACTATCAGATTGTAAGATGACAGCATAGGACATGTTGTGATGTGCTCCTTGCTTGTCCCAGGTTGGAACAGCAAAGCCTTTGCTTCTTGGGAGCCAGTAACCACATTTAAGAGACTCAAATCCGACTCTTCAGCACAACTCACAATGCCATCCCTGACCTAGAATGGGCTCTTCCAGACAATAGAATTTTCCAAATAAAAAAAATCTCTCCAAGTGTCATTAGCAAATACTGAAAACTTTTTTGTATCAGTAGAAATTCTTGGAATGTTCTCAAAATTCTCAAAATGGAAAACACCTACATGTGTTAGGGTTCTTTAAAAGACCTAATGAAGAAAATCTAATGTATTACTGACAATCCTAATTACCATGCACTGTGGCTAAGACCCTACTATGGTCAAGCAGGAGAAGGACTTGGATTTGGAAACCATAGGGCATAACCTCATCTCGACTACTGACTCAGGTAACTCTCTTGCTTCCTTATTTCTGCAACAGGGCTGAGAAGCAATGACATTTGCTCCAACAACATTGAAAATTTACTTGACTACATTTCTAGTTGCACGATTTTTTAATTAAAAAATGTACTTTTGCTTTATTGTTTTAATTATAAAAATAATCTACTGTTCATTTTTTTAAAAATTCTAAATATAAAAAATAATTTCCAAAGGTCAAAAGCACCTATTCCAACCACCCATTCACAGGTTTGAGATTTTGGTAGGTATCTTCCCAGATGTCTTAAGAAAAGCACAGATACATTCTCCATCTTAAGAATAACAGCGTTATTCTCTGAATGTTGCTTTGTAATCTTTTCTCATTTACAAGGTCTCATGAACACTTTTCTCATATTAAAATCATAGGTCTACACTCTTGTTCTTAGGCTGCACAGATTCCCACAGTATGAATACATTATCTTTAACCTCTCCCAAGTGATGTTTTGGTTATTTCTAATTTTTCACTACTATGAACACCACTGAGATGAGTACCTATGTCCCTGTCCACTTCCCCACCTGAGTTTCTCAGCAGCAGCACTAACGATATCTGGGACTAGATAGCCCTCTATTGTGGGGGGCTGTTCTGTACGGGGCGGGGTGTTTAGCAGCATCCACCTGTACCTTTTAGGTGCCTCTGCCTGTTAGATGCCACTGGCATCTCCCTAGTGACAACTGAAAATGTGTCCAGACATTAGGCAGCTGAGAACCACTGCTTTAAGACAAACTTCTAGAAGTAGAATAAGCCAGCTTAGGGGATTACAAACTTCTTTGTCACCTATTGCTAACACGCCCTCCAGGAGCTGAATGCCCTGGCCAGCACCAAAGAGAATGCATCCATCTTTTCATTTTTGCCAGTGTGAAGGTGAGTAGAGTCAACCCACTGTTTTGTTTTTTATTAAATTAATAGATGGGGAGGTTTTGAGCCATTATGGATTTGTAGAAAAAAGTGGAATACAAAATACAGAAAGTTCTCAATTACCCCTTCTCTCTACACCCCTAGCTTCTCCTACTATCAATATCTTTCATGGGTGTGGTACATGTGTTATGATTAAGAAGCTAGTACTGACACATTATTATTAACTAATATCTAGTTCACATTAGGGCTCACTTTTTGTGTACTGTGTGGCCTCTGTTAATGTTTAGGTCATGTTGCTTATTCCAACTATACTGTCTTGCCATTTCAAAATCTCGACCAATTTATTGAGCTATAATTTACACATAATAAATCTTGCTCCTTTAAAGTATACAGATTGATGTTTCAGTGAATGTAAAGTACATTAATAACTGCAACTACAAATTTTAAACTGCATATCCAAATTTTAAAATCACCCCATCAATCCCCAAAAGTTTCCCTCCTGCCCCTTGCAGTCAGTCATTGCCCCACCTCAGCTCTAGGCAATAACTGGTCTGTTATCACCATTGCTTTCCTTTTCCTAGAATTTCATAGAAATGGAATTAGTTCACAGTCTTTTGAGTCCGGCTTCCTTCACGTGGCATGTTATTGAGATTCATCCTTCTTATTGCATATCAGTAGTTGCTGCTTTTATATTGCAGAGTAGTACTCCATTACATGGATATACCATGTTTAGATATCCATTCACAAGTTTGTAGACATTTGTGTTGTGTCCAGTCTACAGACTTTATCAATAATGCTATGAACATTCATGGACAATCTCTATGCTATGACCAACTGCTTTAAAATATTGTCATATTAATTTTCAACCTGTAATATACAAGTATGTCTGCTTATAGTTCAAACCATGTCAACTGATACCAAAAACGGCAATATGGGATATGAGACTCCAAACCTGTATCTCAACGTGCATTAATGAGAAGTTATTGCCACATGTCCCAGTGGTCCCAGGATGGCATAAAATTCTAACAAAGTTCACGGGAAGCCAAATGTAACTCTGCAAACCCCAGTCCCTAAAACACAAAGCAAGGTGAATCTAGAGTAACAAGACCAGGAAATGCACTTTACACTGGCATTTTCCAGCTTTCCACTCCTAGACTGACATTTCTAAAAAAGACATGCTCAGCTTGAGTGCCAGGAGAAAAGGCTTGTGCACAGCTCTTTGGATCTGTGCCTACCGTTGAAATTTGGGATTTGCTAAACTCAAAGTCACCACTCTTTGAAGACTGCTGCTGATTTTTTTTATTAAATTAATAGATGGGGAGGTTTTGAGCCATTATGGATTTGTAGAAAAAAGTGGAATACAAAATACAGAAAGTTCTCAATTACCCCTTCTCTCTACACCCCTAGCTTCTCCTACTATCAATATCTTTCATGGGTGTGGTACATGTGTTATGATTAAGAAGCTAGTACTGACACATTATTATTAACTAATATCTAGTTCACATTAGGGCTCACTTTTTGTGTACTGTGTGGCCTCTGTTAATGTTTAGGTCATGTTGCTTATTCCAACTATACTGTCTTGCCATTTCAAAATCTCGACCAATTTATTGAGCTATAATTTACACATAATAAATCTTGCTCCTTTAAAGTATACAGATTGATGTTTCAGTGAATGTAAAGTACATTAATAACTGCAACTACAAATTTTAAACTGCATATCCAAATTTTAAAATCACCCCATCAATCCCCAAAAGTTTCCCTCCTGCCCCTTGCAGTCAGTCATTGCCCCACCTCAGCTCTAGGCAATAACTGGTCTGTTATCACCATTGCTTTCCTTTTCCTAGAATTTCATAGAAATGGAATTAGTTCACAGTCTTTTGAGTCCGGCTTCCTTCACGTGGCATGTTATTGAGATTCATCCTTCTTATTGCATATCAGTAGTTGCTGCTTTTATATTGCAGAGTAGTACTCCATTACATGGATATACCATGTTTAGATATCCATTCACAAGTTTGTAGACATTTGTGTTGTGTCCAGTCTACAGACTTTATCAATAATGCTATGAACATTCATGGACAATCTCTATGCTATGACCAACTGCTTTAAAATATTGTCATATTAATTTTCAACCTATAATATACAAGTATGTCTGCTTATAGTTCAAACCATGTCAACTGATACCAAAAACGGCAATATGGGATATGAGACTCCAAACCTGTATCTCAACGTGCATTAATGAGAAGTTATTGCCACATGTCCCAGTGGTCCCAGGATGGCATAAAATTCTAACCAAGTTCACGGGAAGCCAAATGTAACTTGCAAACCCCAGTCCCTAAAACACAAAGCAAGGTGAATCTAGAGTAACAAGACCAGGAAATGCACTTTACACTGGCATTTTCCAGCTTTCCACTCCTAGACTGACATTTCTAAAAAAGACATGCTCAGCTTGAGTGCCAGGAGAAAAGGCTTGTGCACAGCTCTTTGGATCTGTGCCTACCGTTGAAATTTGGGATTTGCTAAACTCAAAGTCACCACTCTTTGAAGACTGCTGCTGATATCTTTCTGGTTTTAGAAGGGAGGGAGGAAAAAAGATGAAACCTAAAGAAAATAATGTTACAAACAAGAAGAACTGTAGGACCTGGACCTGTGTAGACAAAGAAACTCTTCTCTCACATATTCACTGGAGATTTTCACCAAAGCGACACAGGAAGAAGCACTGGAGAGAAATTCCCACCACTCTCTCCCTGATCAGGTTGATAGAAGCAGATTCCTGGCAGACATGTCAGCTGGTTTTCTGTGTTACCACAACCCGACCTTTGCACCACGCTTCACCTCATTTCAACCACCCTGTGCCCAGAGAGTTCCCTTTATTGTGAGCATGGTAGGTGCTGGTAATTTGAGCAGCAATTGGGTGCTGATCATCCTTTCCCATCCCACCTTTATTAGGGAGCACAGTAGTTCAAATCTAGGCACGTAGTTGACCCTCATCTGTTGATTCCACATCTGCTGCTAACATCACCAGCATTTTACTGATAAAGAAACTGAAGCACAGAGAGGTTAAGTGACTTGCTCAAGGTCACACAGTTGGTCAATAGCAGAGCCAAGATTCATATTCATAAGATTCTTCTACACTATACCATGCCACTAATGAATAGATAGCACATAAAGAACAAGTGTTAGGGAAGGAAAGAGGATGTTCCTTCCTATCTCTTTAACTGAATAGGCCATAAAAGGTAACACAGAGATGAATTCTGGAGCATGCTCAAGGGGCCAACAGCTTTTAGAGAAGCACCTTAAGGTGGCAGAGAAAACACAGAGAACAAAAGTATAGAACTGTGCAAGGGCTGAGACCCAGGATGTTTCGCTGGTTCAGCCTCCCCTGTCAGACCTCCACTGCCCTCTGGAAAGAAACAGGTGGCCTGTGATGTTTCTGGGAGTCGGAGATTAACTTAGTCTGCTCAAAGTACAGGGTGGCAGGACTGGGTGGAGAAGTCAACACTGAGAACATCAACACAAAAATGAGGATATAGGAGGGCCAACGACCTGGATTTGGATGCTGACAAATCTATACTACAACCCTGGATCAGTCACAAAGCTCCCTTGACCTCAGTGACTACATCTGTAAAATGGGAGTGATTGTGGTTACAACCCATAGTAGAACTTGATATAAGGCTCTTAGCACATAATCCACAGTAAGTGTCAGCTGTATTATTATTACTGTGATGAAACTGTGCTTGATCCAACCCATCCTGCCTGGAAAGAAAGCCACCACAGGGCCAAATGGGAATGATGGTCACCCAGGCTGTCACGTGTTGGCCAGGGAGCTGATGAACACAGAGGACTTGATCAGCAGCAGCTGCTTCTCCACTAGTGACTCCTGAGCCATGCCCCACATCTGCAACCATTGGGCTCCCTAAGTCACTTCTTCAGATGAAGCCAGCGCTGATGCACTCTTCCCAATTAGAAGTGAGAAATGGGGATTCACAACACTCAGATGAGGGCTGTGGCAGCAGATGTGACCGCAGACATGTCCTACGACCATCAACCCACCAAATGTCTGGAAACACGGAGCTGTCCACAAGGTCATTTTTTGTCTGGTTTGAACACATTATCCAGCTGAATTGGATTTGCCAGGTGTTCATGCTGATGTTTGGCTCCTGAACTCTCTTCCCAGTTCCCTCTATGATGAGATGATTGCTTGTAAGACAACTGGCAATTACGGTCCTTCTAAGAGTCTGGGCATAAATTAAAAGATTAGCCTTGGACATGTGCCACTAGATGACCAGGGAGCATTTGCAATCTGGAAATGATAATGTAAATGGAAATATGTATTATACTTTTTATTCCTGAAAAAGAGGAGATCTGGCCCTCTCCTCTCGTCTTTTGCAGGCTTTGGCTACATACAAAGTACAGACATCGTGAGAGGATTAGGGAAGGCTGTGTTAAGGCCCCTCAACATGTTACCCTGGGCTCACATCTGGCGTGGGGATCACCTAATGAAAGGTTTTTGTGATCAATGAAATTTACAAGGGGGTGGAGCTGGCGATAGAGACAAGGCAGGATTTCACATCTACTGCTGCTCCCTAGAGGGCCTTCATGCCTTCAATCACATACACCTACATACCCTTCTTTTCCCTCCCTCCCTCCCAGGACCAGATCTGCCCACTGGCACTTGCTCTGCCCTGGCCCAGCCCTGACAGTCAGTGCTGCCTTCCCTTCACAATCTGAGAGCTTTGCCTGTCTCCCACCAGTCCTGGGCCTGCTCCCTCCCTTCCTCCATTCTTCCCTCACTTTATGAATGACTGCATAATGGACAAGTGGTTACATGAATCACCCCGTGAGATAAATGGAGCAAATACATCTTGTTGAGGAAGGCAATGATCCATTTTTTCAACTGAAATTTTCAAGAGGGCTTTTAAGAGGTTAATGCCTGAACTGAAGACAGATTAGAAGGAAGCAGACAGGCATTTCCAAATTAAGGTGCTAAAATAGCCAACTCTAAAAAACAAGGAGAACCCTCGTGACACCTGAATGAGGCGGCCTCGGGGCAAGGGTCTCTCACAGTCACCCAGGGCTTCCTTCATAGCTTAGTCAGTAAGGAAGCTGCCTGCAATGCAGGAGACCTGGGTTCGACTCCTAGGTTGGAAAGATCTTCTGGAAAAGGAAATGGCAATGCACTCCAGTATTCTTGCCTGGAGAATCTCATGGACAGAGGAGCCTGGCAGGCTACAGTCCATGGGGTGCAAGAGTAAGACACAACTTAGTGAATAAACCACCACCACCACCATCACCCGGCAAATAAAGACCAACCATAAAGTAAAATGACCTGGGGCTTCCCTAGTGGCTCAGTGGAAAAGAATTCAACGGCAATGCAGGAGACAGACATTCGAGCCCTGATCCAGAAAAATCCCACATTCCATAGAGCCACTAATCCATGAGGCACAACTGTTGAGCCTGTGCTCAGAGCCTGAGAGCTGCGACTACTGAGGCCCATGCGCCCGAGAGCCTGTGCTCCACAATCAGAGAAGCCATGGCCATGGGGAGCCTGCACAGCACACAGGCCAGACCCCTGCGCCCACAAGCAGAGAAAAGCCCGCGCTGCAACAAAGGCCCAGTGAAGCCAGAAATGCAGGCATAAATGAAACTTAGAACATGACGACCCCATGAAGTTACAGAACTAAACAGAAGCTGGATAGAGGAGAGATTCTGAAATGATGCAAGATTTTGGGGGCACATCACAGAGAATGGACAGAGGAGGCCCCCCAGCGTTCTGGAAGACTGTGACTAAGCTAACTCCTCCTCTCTCCCCAGTCCCTCTCATGGTCTGTTACCTGGTCCTCAGAAGCTAATTTCACACCAAGATCCCTGGAGTCCAAAGGAAGACATCACCACCTTGGCGAGCCGAGATGATTGAATAGCAGCCTCCGATCACAAGCTGCCCCACGTTCCATGAGATCCACGGTACTTGGTGGGACAGAGACTTTGGTCAAGACAGCTGTAGCTCTGCCCTCAAGGAATTTCCAGGCTAATGGGGAAGACACGTCAATAAACCAATTGCTGAATAACTCTTTGACATCACAACCTCAGTGAATTTAGAATATACAAGCTCCATGAGGACAGGGGTTTGTGTCTGTTTTATTTACTGATCTGTCACTAGTGCCTAGAACAGAGCCTGCCACACAGTAGGGGTTCAGTAAAAATTTGTTGAATGAATGAAGTGCTAAAAAGAAAAGCAAAAGGGACAGAGAGAGCCTATGATAAAGGAACCAGATAAGGCTTTTCTGAGAAGCTGTGTTAATGGCGGATCTGAGACTGTGGAGGATGCCTGTTCCTACAGGCAGCAGGAACAGTCAGGTGTGTGGAGGAGCTGGAGTGTCAAAGGGCTAGAAGAACCTCCTGAGAAACAGGACCCTGAGATATGGCCTGACAATGGCTGGGGCCCTGTCATGCAGAGCCCTGTTCAAGGATGCTTTTGAAGACTCAGCGGGGAGGAAAAAATCGAAGACAGCAGAGCAAGAGAGGAAACCATAAGGTTCTTCCCCTACTGTTCTCTCCCTCTTCCAACACACTAGGTAATTAAAAATCATTTGATTATATATATCCATAAGAATAATGTCTGCTTTCTCTTAATTGCTTAAGAGAAGGCAGTGAAGAAATTGTGAGTTACTGTCCCAAATGGGACAACTGCCAAGTAAGAATTATGAGCCTTGATCACTGGGTGTTCACATTGGAACAGCTAAATATTTCAAGCATCAGAAAGACCGCACAACATAAAGTGGAAGACGGCTCCCTCCTCTTGCTTCCTGGCAAAGCCCAGCAGCTCCTATGGCATTTATGCCCTTGTTCCCAGTGGAAGAGCTATCATCTGCTGCCCCTAGGCATGCTGTGAAAAATGAGGGATGGCCTCCACCTGACAAAGTCGACGATAAAGAAGAGTTTCCCAGGGCCCCCGAGGACCGCGGGCATTTCAGCACCGCCTCCCCTTCCCACCCTCTCTGGGAGGACCACAGCCAGGGCCTGCATTTCGCAGCTTTGAGGGAGCGGAGGTGGCAGGGTGGGAATCTCCTTAACATCCACAAGTGCCTTCAGTGTTCTGGGAAACCAAGGGGTGTTTGTAGGCTCCCTGGGTGCTGTCTGCAGAGCACCATCACCAGCCCAGGTTGGGATGCAGGTGAGGGCAACTGAGGGACGTAGAGTCATTTCAAATAAGAATCCAACAAACTTGAAAAGGATTTAACACTGACACCTGACCCAACTGATGAGTCAGACCGAGGGAACCAGATTAACAGACTAGAGAACCAATCACCTGGAGTGGTATCCAGAAGTTTCCCCTTTCCTCCCCTAAAAGGAATCCCGACAGCTTGTCAATTCCTGAAGTTCCACAGTTAGAGAATATTTTCTTTGATGTGAAGTCTAGGACTCGCATTGCCCAATGGTAATTTCTTAGACCAGACTCCTCAAATCTAGAACTTCATGCTCACTTCAGCTTACCATTTCCCTTGCACAGAATTCAATCTGAGCTGGTTGCAAGCAGTTCTCAGAAGCAACTTGGGGGTAGGGAGTGGGTTGTTTAAAATTCAGACCTACACAGACACAGCAGGCACCTGCTAAATAAACAGAGGGCCCACTTCTACACCTTTGTTCATGCTGTGCCTTCCTTTCCAAAGTCATCTGCCCTCCCTCTCAGACCATCAACCCCAAATCCGTCTGTCCAGCATTTCAGGCACACAGTATGTTCCTGGGACAGATAAAAGAATCCTGGCCTGGGCCTAGGAGTCCTCATTAGCTCACAGACAGCGTTTTCTTCCGCACACTGCTCACTGCGAGTACCTCCAGAATCAGGCTTTGCCTCACGGCCTGATGCGTGATACAATGATCTGTCTTTCCTAGGCTCTGCAAGTGAAGGCTTGGTGCTGGATTCATCTTAAAATCCATCCTGAGCAAAGCATAAGACAAGAATTCACATACAAGTGACTTAGAATTCACATACAAGTGCTCCTAGGAAAGTAGAGGGAACCTGCCAGCTTTGCAGGTGTGTTACCTGTGAAGTCATACAGGACCTGCCAGTCACAAGGGTCTCATGCCGGATGTACCACTCTGTTATCACCACCTCGAGATCCTAAATTTTTAATAATATTTTAACCAGGGGCCTTGCAAATTATGTCACTGGTCCTGGGAGTAGGATGTTCATTGCTGTTCAGTTGCTAAGTTGTGTCTGACTCTTTACAACCCCATGAGCTGCAGCGTAACAGGCCTCTCTGTCCCTCACCATCTCCTGGCGTTTGCCCAAGTTCATGCCCATTGAATCGGTGATGCTATCCAACCATTTCATCCTCTGTCGAAGAAGCCCAGCAAGGATGTAATTTCAGGCTTAATGCCAGACTTAACCTGGATCCCATGGAGAGCCTGGGAGTGTAACTTCACTTCTCTGATTTGTCCCAATGTGAGGTGATGGAGCCAGGCTAAGGGCTGCCCAGGAGGAGGCTGATTCTGGACTCTTCTCCGCCTCTGTGCATGGGAGGAAGCAACTCCAGGAGCCCACATGCAGCCTAAGAAGCAAGTCGCAGGTGCAGCCATCAGAAGCAAAGCACGCAGAAGCTGGAAGATGGGTGCCTGGAAACCATAAGGGGACGCGAGGGGGTCTGGGCAGAGAGCCAACAGTGTCCACCGCCATCAACAGCACTTGAGTTGTATTATCAGATGTAAAGCACACGATCTGAAGAAGAGTGAATGACTTGCCCTGGGTGACCCGACTGAAAGGGATTTCAATGAAGCAACTTCCTTCCGAAGACAGGAGCGGCGTCATCTTTCTCCCCCTGCCAGCCGCTATGCATAAACATGCCCCTGTGAACTTGCTTCATTGACTCACCTCGCTGCGTCTGCCCACGTTTCATTAACAGCATCCCAGACGGAGCAACAAATCAATGCTTAACACAACCCAGCAAAATGCATGCATCACAGAGCGGGTTTCTACCCCGGCCTCCTGCCAGCCACATCGCACAATACTGCTTCACGTAACGGAGAGTCTCACCAGGGGGGCGGGGGACCCTGATGTTTAAACTGAACCAAGAGGGATCTTGTTTTAGAAGAAAGCCTCCCTTTAGGTCAGACCTAAATTTGGGGGTGCAGCTGCTTACAAAAGTTGCTCAAACATCCAGTGATGTTCATTTCTTCATATTCGGGATGTCTGTCTTAACTAAAATTCCTGACGTGAGGGATTTTAAGCTTTCTGGAGAGACAGCATTCCTCTTTGCCTTGAGAGAAGACGTTTTAATGAAAGGAACTAAAATGGGGGGGTGCATGTACCCACGTATATCCAATTTGCTTCAGTAACTTGATAAAGCTTTCCATCTGCTTCACCCATGTCTGCCCTGTGGGGTAGAAGCTGTCCACTTCCCTTTCAACATGGCCAGCTGACCGAGCTCACTGACAGTCTCCAGGCTCTTCCTTCCTTCTCCAAGCCTGGCTTCTCAGGTTTCATTTTCCAGCCAGTTGGTGGGTTGTGTTTCTAAACTTAGATCCCACTGGTTTGGTTGAGGATTAGCAGCATCTTTATGGCTGTAACAACTAACACTGACTGAATATTCAAAACCTGCCAGGAATTGTTTTATGCATTTAATATAAATTAGCTCATTTAATCTTCACAACAAGTCCTGTGAAGTGGGTACTGCTATTATTCTTTATAGATAAGGCAACAGTGGTACAGAGAGGTTAAGCAACTTACTCAAGGCCACACAGCTAGAGCAGGAATCAGAATTCTAATGTGTATACCTGCCCTGTATAATCCTCTCCCCTTGACTGCAGAAAGGACCTGGGAATATGATATCAATTCTGTGATTATGTTACATTATAAGGCAAAGGGATTTTGCAGATGTTCAGGTGTGCAAATCTAAACGGAAGTGATCCTGGATGGCCCTGATCTTATCAGGGAAGCACTCTACAGAGGGCTTAGATTTCTGTCTAAACTCAGCAAGACTCTCCTGCTGGCCTGGAAAACGCAAGCTGCTGTGATTTTTACAGCTAAGAGAAACTGGATTCTGCCAATAACCACGAGAGTTTGGACATGGATCCAGGCCTCCCATGGCCTGTTGCCCTGGCCCACACTAGGCTGCAACCTGGTAAGACCCTGAGCACAGAGGACCCAGGCAACACTGCCCAGACTCCTGAACCATGGAAACCGGGATAATAAATGTATGCGCTGTAAACCACTACCTTTGTGGCAATCTGTCACACAGCAACAGAAAAATACAGCTTACAAGAAGCACGGCTCAGATACAAAGCCGAAGTCTAGAGCTCTCAACTTAGCCACTTATCCTTGTGCCACTCCAGACCTGGGATTTGTGGTGGATAGAAAAAGGGTTACTGGGTAGACTGATTGGAAGGCCCAGGTCTTATGAAGCTTTAGATGGGGTGACCCATCCTCACCTAGTCCTGGGTGTTCACTGGAAGGACTGATGCTGAAGCTGAAACTCCAATACTGTGGCCACCTCATGTGAAGAATTGACTCACTGGAAGCACAAGCTGGTGGGTGCCCCAGTACCCACCATGTTTCAAGAACTACACTAGCCAGAAAGTAGGCACAGAGGCAGCCAGCACGGACCTTAGCATCCAACAGGGAAGATAGCACATTAAAAACAAAAGTAAAATAAACTGATTACAAAGGTGGCTCAGATGGTAAAGCATCTGCCTGCAATGCAGGAGACCTGGGTTCAATCCCTGGTTGAGGAAGATCCCCTGGAGAAGGGAATGGCAACCCACTCCAGTTTTCTTGCCTGGAGAATCCCAGGGACAGCGGAGCCTGGTGGGCTACAGTCCATGGGGTTGCTAAGAGTCAGACACAACGGAGTGATTAGCATACACACAATAGATAAAGGGCTTAAAAGAGAAGTAAAGGAGCTAAGGGCACATATAACAGGTCCTAGAAGGCCATGGCAACCCACTCCACTTGCCTGGAAAATCCCATGGGCAGAGGAGCCTGGTGGGCTGCAGTCCATCGGGTCGCTAAGGGTTGGACACGACTGAGAGACTTCATTTTCACTTTTCACTTTCATGCATTGGAGAAGGAAATGGCAGCCCACTCCAGTGTTCTTGCCTGGAGAATCCCAGGGACGGGGGAGCCTGGTGGGCTGCCATCTATGGGGTTGCACAGAGTCGGACATGACTGAAGCGACTTAACAGTAGCAGCAGTAGGGCTGAGCAGGAGTCAACCAAGTAGAGGTGAGGCGAGCAGAAAGCTTTCTAGGCAATGGGGACAGCATGTGCAAAGGCCTAGTAGCAGGAAAAAAAGCACATACAGCCGAGGAACTGAACCAGGTCCTATGGGGCGGGAAGGGAAAAAAGGGCCAGGCACGAGACTGCAGAGGGAGAGAGGGGCCAGCTCACCTGAAACGATGCTGCTCACAACAGCTGGTGCTGGTTCTCTTGCATCAGAGGAAGTCGACACCACGTTACCCTCAGTAACAGAAACTCACTTCACTGAGCACCAGTGGCCCAAAGTAAAATGACTGCTTTCTGAGAAGGAAACTGGAAATGCTTCCAAACTCAGCAAGCTTGGAGAGGCTCACATTATGACCCTGGCAGCTGCAAACAAATCTTTTGCCCTTTGTCTTTTCTTGAATGCAAAAGAACTGAACCCTAAAGAGACAGTCTGGGCACATGTGGTCAGTGGGCTCTGTGATGTGAGGGGCCACCTGTCAGCACCTGTCAACTGAAGGTAAGGCCCCCAAAGGAAATGCAGGAGAAACGGGGCATTTGGGATTAAGCAAGATAAAGAAAGTCTCCTCTCTCTTGACTTCAGGCTTAATGTTGGGGCCCTGATACACACTGGTTCCAGTCCTAAGTCATCATAATGGAAGTGGCATGTGTCCTGGGACTTGTAAGAGCCTTGGCAGATGGAGACACAGCCCCGTGCCACGCAGCAGTGAAAGGGCACCGGACGGCCAGGGTTAACTTCTCACAGCTGGCACTTGCAGCTGTGTGACCTAAGGTGAATCTGTTAACCTCTTTGAGCCCTGTCATCATCATCTGTCATATGGAGTTTCTACACTATAGGGCTGAGATGATTCAAATAATGTGTGTGAAGTGCCAGAAGAGTGTCCAGTACACAGTGAATGTGCAAGGAACATTAATAATCTGCTTTATCGACTAGACCAAAGCCTTTGACTGTGTGGATCACAACAAACTGTGGACAATTCTGACCTGCCTCTTGAGAAACCTATATACGGGTCAGGAAGCAACAGTTAGAACTGGACATGGAATAAGAGACTGGTTCCAAATAGGAAAAGGAGTACGTCAAGGCTATATATTGTCACCCTGCTTATTTAACTTATATGCAGAGTACATCATGAGAAACGCTGGGCTGGAAGAAGCACAAGCTGGAATCAAGATTGCCGGGAGAAATATCAATAACCTCAGATATGCAGATGACATCATGCTTATGGAAGAAAGTGAAGAGGAACTAAAAAGCCTCTTGAGGAAAGTGAAAGAGGAAAGTGAAAAAGTTGGCTTAAAGCTCAACATTGAGAAAACGAAGATCATAGCATCCGGTCCTATCACTTCATGGCAAATAGATGGGGAAACAGTGGAAGCAGTGGCTGACTTTATTTTTTTGGGCTCCAAAATCACTGCAGATGGTGACTGCAGCCATGAAATTAAAAAGCTCCTTGGAAAGAAAGTTATGACCAACCTAGACAGCATACTGAAAAGCAGAGATATTACCTTGCCAACAAAGATCCATCTAGTCAAGGCTATGGTTTTTCCTGTGGTCATGTATGGATGTGAGAGTTGGACTGTGAAGAAAGCTGAGTGCCGAAGAATTGATGCTTTTGAACTGTGGTGTGGGAGAAGACTCTTGAGAGTCCTTTAGACTGCAGGGGCATCCAACCAGTCCATCCTAAAGGAGATCAGTCCTGGATGTTCATTGGAAGGACTGATGCTGAAGTTGAAACTCCAGTACTTTGGCCACCTCATGCGAAGAGGTGACTCATTGGAAAAGACTCTGATGCTGGGAGGGGTTGAGGGCAGGAGAAGAAGGGGACGACCGAGGATGAGATGGCTGGATGGCATCACTGACTCGATGGACATGAGTCTGAGTGAACTCCAGGAGTTCGTGATGGACAGGAAGGCCTGGCGTGCTGCAATTCATGAGGTCACTAAGAGTAGGACACGACTGAGCGACTGAACTGAATACTGCTATTACCACCGCCACTGCTATACCATCAGCACCATCACCATCAACCTTAGCATCCTACCAAGTATAGAGCTAGTGTTATGAATAAGGAAATAATCCTTCATCTTCCACAATCCCAAAATGGAGTTAAAGAAACCTTAAATACCCAAGAAGGAGAGATTCAGAAGTCCCCCCACCCAAATACTTGGAGTCTTCCACTCTTGTTGGCCACGGCCATGCAAAGATTTCCTCAAGTCCCACAGCTAAGGAACACGTTTCTGTCTGCCTCACCAGTGCTCTGAACTGGGTTCACGGAATAATCTGGTTTTGCTATCTGGTGCCTTAATAGGTCTGACTCCAGAGAGAGGACATGGTGATGCTCTGGCTAGAACATTCCAGGCCTTGTGGCAGGTATAGTTTGATGTGGATGAATAAATAGGCATCTCATTTATTGTTTTCAGATCCCATGAAAAAACAGCCCATTCCTTGGGGGAATCTGCCTTTACAACCACCAACACATTTTGACCACTCTTGGGGGGGGCTGCCCAGCACAGAAATGGCAGTTAAGGAAAACATAAAGCATTTGACTGTGCTTCCCTAATGTACAGAACCTTTTCACGTGCATTATTTCATTCACTCTGCCCCAGTCCTATAAAGTATTACACTTCTTGTTTCTCAGGGGTTCGGTGAATGCTGCTTTTAAGGTTAACATGAATAGACAAAAGTTCTGGCCTTTTAAAGAGAAGTTGTTAGTGACATAATTGTAAGAGGGAGTGTTGGTTAGAATGAATTGTACAGAAGGTTTTATGAGGTTTTGAAAAAAACTTTTTCTTATTAAATAACTATAAAACCTCACTAAAATAGCTCAACCTAACTTGGGAGAAGGCCAGTCATAATTAGTGGAAAAGCCTGAAATGCAGAATATTTTTTTTAAATGTACTTTTAATACATGAAGTCCACATAGTAAAAGGAACTCACAATAGTAAAGGGCCTGTGTCTTTCACAAACAACCAAGACTCCTTGAATTAGGCTGGGGTCCTGAAGAAAGGGGGAGTGGTACCATTGGGTGAGCTTGGAGGGGCCAGGTCCATGCACCGGGTCTCCATTCCTACATCTGAAAAGAAAAAATCACCAAGGGAAAGGACTGGATCACCTCCAGGTACCTCCCTGCTCTGCACCACTCCTCTTTGCTAATTATGTTCACACAATTAATGTGCTTCATGACTCCCACTTCATGGGGATCTTGCAGGAAATGTTATACATTTCAAACGAGCAAGTCCAAATTAATGAGCTCGCACTGTCTTCCAGGCAGATTTGGAGATGAAAATGAAAAGAGAAAGAAATGAGATCCTATTAGTGCTCGTGCTAACACAGAATAGCAGCTTCAGTGAGGCTGACCTCCTCTCCCAGGGCATCTGTTTTACCGAGGCCTTAGAGACAGAGTTCAGGTATTTTGCCCTTTTTTTTTTTTTTTTTTTTTTAAGAAAAAAAGCTTGAATGAGTTGCCCGTTTGTCTAACAATGGAAAGTAAAAAGCTGACTGCTAAGGTCTTCAAAGAACGCAAGAGAGACACCCCCATGGGGAAGGATGTATGCTGTCGGAAATTCACCCAATTTTCAGGAACATTAGGGCACCTCCAGCTTCTCTTCCCAGGAAAAGATTATTCCAGTGTAGTTGCTCAATGACAAGGTTAGGCCTTCTAAATGCAAAAGCAAGGTTTGATTCTTTACTGAATGTAATATACGGAATCATGTCCTCCCCAAATTCATACATTGAAGGCTTAACCATCCAGCTCCCCAGTGTGACTATAATCGCAGACAGGGCTTTTAAGGAAATGTGCTCAGTCGCTCTGTTGGATCCAACTTTCTGCGTCCCCATGGACTGTAGCCCGCGCCAGGCTCCTCTGTTCACAGGATTCTCCAGGCAAGAATCCTAGAGTGGGTTGCCATTTCCTACTCCAGTTTTAAGGACATAATTAGTTTAAATCAGGTAAGGGTGAGGCCCTAATCCAACAGGACTGATGACCTTAGAAGAAGACGACACACCAGAGATCTGAAAAGACCATATAGCAAGTAGGTAGCTATCTGCATGGCAGAAGAGAGACCTCACCAGACACCAAGCCTGCCTGCACCTTAACCCTGGGCTTCTAGCCTCCAGAATTGAGAAATAAGTATCTGTAGTTTAAGTTGCCCAGTCTGAGGCATCTTGTTAGGGCTGTCCAAGCAAAGCAACACACCTGTGAAAGAACAGTACCAACTGAAATGGAGCGCCTGCTGCTATCAGGCCTGTGCGGGCGTTTAGACACATTCTCCCATTTGATCTTCCCACCCTACAATATGGGTAGGTGCTATTATCATCTTCATTTTACACGGACTGTTGGTTTATTAATTTGCTCATCCATTCCCTCCCGCCTTCATTCACTTATTTGACAATCATGGGGCCAGCATCAGTCATTCATTCATTCAACAAACACAACCCAAGCATTTTGAAACTTTCTATAGAGCAGACCGCTTTGATCCCAAGAGAGCTTATTAAGAGTACCAAAGGCACTGTCCACGTGGCCCGGATGTGACTCTAAGACCACACGCATTGTGTCCTGAGTGATCAGGGTGTCTGACTCTTTACATCTCTGTCTTTTTTGCTGCAATAGCCATTTAATACCTATTGTTCAAACCATCTCCCTTCTTTTACTTCTTCCGCCAATTGTGCACTGACCCCTTTTCAAACCTCAAAATTGAGGTCTGCACATATTTGCTCTAACAATTCTCATAGTATCAAGGCCAAAACCGAGTGCATCTTAATGAGATGCATAATTGCTCAGCACAATGGGTTTATTCACTAACCATCCTCCAATTCCCGCTTGGCAATTCATTTACCGCCCATCTTCCTCGATAAAGGCTCCAGGTTTCCCTTCTCCAGTCTCAGACATTGAGCCCAAGCATTGTGTTTCTCCAGAGCCCCCATTCATCACGGTCATTTTGCTCATTTGCAATTTCCAGAATGGAGACCAATTCAGGTTAGACTGAAAGCATTGCGGCTTGAGAAGTTTCTCATGGCGGGAAAGGGAAGCTTTGAGAGGCTGGTACTCCTCTCGTATCCTCGAAGAAAATGAATGTAATTGAAATTAAATAGCCCTTTTCTAATTTCATCATGCAATTACAGACAGGAGAGCTGGTTGGCCTGCACCTAACATTTCCTACCAAATATATATGCCTGCTTCATCCACCACTGGTGGCCTGGACCATGACTGCAAATCAGCAACAAGATGTTAATAACCAAGTTAGGTTCCGTTCTCTACAGTTTACACATGCTCTCACCATCTCTCGAGAGGAGCACTGTGATTCCTATTTTTAGAAGTAAAGGACCTGAGTCCTGGGAGTCTGCATGTCTTGCCCAAGAATGCTCTTGTAGGGTGGAGAGGCTGGCACTTGAACCTGAGGCTTCTGGCTCTCAACACTGTCTAAAGCAGAGGTTGCCTGTGGACCAAATCTAGCCACGTCCACTCATTATATATACTGTTGACAGCTGCTTTCAGACCTTAGCAGCAGAGCCGAGTCACTGTGCTGTGCTAAGTCACTTCAGTTGTGGCAGACTCTTTGCAATCCCATGGACTATAGCCCACCAGGCTCGTCTGTCTATGGGATTCTCCACGCAAGAATACTGGAATGGGTTGCCACACCCTCCTCTGAGTCACTGTGACAGACATCTCAAGTTCTGTCTGTAGAAAATGCTTGTGGACTTCTGATCTACAGCTTAAGGCACCAACTTAAGGCATCAGCGGGCTTCACTCGTGGCTCAGAGGTAAAGGATCTACCTTCCAGGGTAGGATACACAGGAGACACAGTTCAATCCCCAGGTCTGGAAAATCCCCTAGGGAAGCAAATGCCAACCCGCTCCAGTATTCTTGCCTGGAAAATTCCATGGACAGAGGAGCCAGGTGGGCTACCATCCATGGGCTCACAAAGAGTTGGACATAAACGAGCACTCACACAGAGTTAGAGAGCCTTCACCTCACACACTTCACCTGAGTCCAGCTTGGCTTTTATTCCTCAAATAGATCCTTTCCCTGGAGAATCCCATGGACAGAGGAGCCTGGTGGACCACAGTCCATAGGGTTGCAAAGAATTGGACACGACTGAAGCGACTGAGCTTGCCTGCTTGTTTGTTTGCTTAAGATGCCCCTCAACTGGTGGCAGTGGTCTGCAGGGCTCCCCAGGACCCCACTGTATAAAACTTGAGGTCAGGGGGTTCTTAGGCTCAAGAAAGACTGTACCTCGGACATTAATCAGATAGCCAAAGGCAGCGATTTGCCATGGGCTGCTTTTAACCAGGCTTTTTTCTTCAAGATGCTAATCACTCCTTCCCCTCTGACTGAGTTACACCCCAAAATCTGGGGGAAGATCAATTATAATTGACCCTTATTCTCCTGGCTCCTGATCCTTATTTCAACATGATCTAAGTCTGAATCTCAACAGTTTTATTTCGTTTTCCTTAAAAACAAAACAAAACAAAACAAAACAAAACCACGTTAAATGTTGTTCTCTGATAAGACAACAGTGAACAAACCAACCCACAGAAGCAGCTCATTTTGTCACTTTCTCAAGGAAAATGACACTTTACTCTGCATGAATAACAAAAACAGCAATAATAATACAACAAAAAAAAAAAAAAACTGCAGTTCTTCTAGATACTAATTAAAAGGGGGCTTGGGAAATTATCTCTTTTGTACCAAACACTCAGGTCAGTTCTGAAGAAAGTGATGAATCAGCCTGTTTGTTGGCCTTGGTTAAAGCCATCTTGGAAGAGAAGGCGATTGATTAACGTGAGCGATTGATTAACATGAGGCCTGGAGATTACATGTGCATTTCTATTTCTCATGCAACCCTTTCCCTCATGACCGTGAATGACTGAATTATCAGCTGCCTCCAAACTCCCCTAGTGCCTGCCAGTTCCTTTCAAAAGTTACATTTCTTTTCAGGCACCGGCTCATCTATCCTGTAAAATTTAAAAAAACCTACTGAGAGCCAAGGCCCTCCGCTGAGATCAACCATCATGAATGAGAGTGGCCCAGGGCAGCAGGTGGGAAGAAGCGGGGTGCCGCTGGTGAGCTGGTCTAGTGGTGACACAGTACCATGGAGGGACAGGTCCCAAACAGCCTCCTCGTTTCTGAAGGCCAAGCTAACATGCCACTTCCCTATAAAACGAGATGAAATTTTCAAGAGGCTCCAGCAGTTCTAGAATGGTCAGTCTTCAGGAAGAACAGTTACAGAGTTACACAGCAGCTGTGCTGAGGGGACGGTTGGGCGGGCGGAGCCTGAGCTGAGGGACTGGCTCCATCTGATGCAATGTGTCCCTCTGAAAGACGCTAAGGACTACCTCCTGATGATGGGCTTCCAGGGTGTCCTTGAAAAAAAGTGGAACTCAGAATGTTTCGTCTGGGTTGTAAAAACCAAGGGCATATTTAATTCTTTACTCTTAGTGATCAGGGGGTTTGGGGGTGAGTGAACCCTTTCCTATAATCTCCTCTGCCAGCTACTGCTGTGGTCCACGCCAGACTGTGGAACCCACACGGACCCAACAGAAGCCCAGGGGATTTACCACTTGGTATGGTAAACCCTTCCCCACCCTACCCTGGCCTTACCAAGCTGCCTGGTTGCCTTCACTGGCTCTGTGCTTCCTGCTAATTAGGAAAGAGACCTGGAATCATCCTCATTACTGTTTGAACACAGATTTTTGGTTGGGGTTTTAGCAAGAGGAGAAAAGATGGCAACCAAGCGGTGTCTCCAGTAAGTTCATAGCACAGATCCAGGAGGACTAATGAAAACAGGCCCCCCCTGAGAAGAATGAACTGAGGGGACAATTCAGGTAGTTACTGTGCCTAACCAGGGCAGACTCAAAGCAAGCAACCTTCCAATTCTTGGGTACCTACTTCCTATTTCCTGACAAAGTGAGGTCAGGAACAGCCCTGAGTTTATGAAGAGAATTAACTCAGACTGTGGCCACCCAAGGAAGCCCAGCTCAGTTCCTCACCCTGCTAATCCCCTTCACCCCAGGGGCACAGCACTCATAAAGGATGAAGCTATCTTTCAAAGGCATCACGTGGCCTTTGCTTCCCTGGTCCCTATTTGAAGTCACACTTCTTTCTCCCTGTGCTTAGTCACTCAGTCATGTCCGACTCTTTGTGACCCTATGGACTATAGCCTGCCAGGCTCCTCTGTTCATGGGGATTCTCCAGGCAAGAATATTGGAATGGGTTGAAATACCCTCCTCCAAGGGATCTTCCCAACCCAGGGATGGAACTCAGGTCTCCTGCATTGCAGGCGGATTCTTTACCATCTGAGCCACCAAGGAAGCCCTCTTTCTCCCTGAGTTGAGACAATTAATGAACATTTAATATATCCAAAGGATCCGAAAGGCTGCCCATCCATCTGACCTGCCATGGTATGCCAGCTCCCTGCCTCTGACAAGAACCCCATGCAGCATCCACTTTCTGAGTTTTCAGAAAAGCAGAGCAAGCCAGGCTCCAGGAAAGGTAAAGATGCTTTCTTGGTCTCCATCTCCAAAACCCATGCAAACTCTGTGCCACCTGTCCTTGATCATCAAATGCAGGGACAGCTGCTCCTTCTGGGAGCCCCCAGAGAGCAAGCTGTTGTCTCAGGAGCCCTCTCCAGTTATCACCGGTGTCGACCACCTGGGACCCTGGAAGGATGCAGGTTTCCATTCTGCAGACTGGGGTCGAGGCCAAGTTCTGCATTTCTAACAAGCTCCCAGGTGATTCCCAGGCTGCTGGTCTCCGGAACTATCTCTGAGTTAGGAAAAACCCAGAGCAAGTGGTTCTCAAACTGTGGCTGCACCCTGGGATCAACTGGGAGCTTTGAAAAAAGTACCAGCTTCCCCAAAATTCTGATTTAGGGGTTGAAAGTGTGGGCGTTTTAAATTTCCTTTTTTGATTCTGAACTGCAGCCAAAACAGAGACCTTCTTGCTCTAGAAGATAGAGTTCCCTATAAACAAGTGGAAGATGAGCTGGCTACGTGGAGCCCTGCCTTCCCAGTGATCTAGACTCCAACTTTCTCATCTGCCCCCAGGATCATTTCCTCCTTCCTGGCTTTTGTGCCTGAATGATAGTCATAGCAAATAGCAAACAGCAAACACCTCTGCCAGCCTCATTCTGTGGGTTCACACAATCCTCAGAAGAGCCCCATGAGGTCAGGGCTAGTATGATTTTTCTTCATTTTACAGGTGAGGAAACTGAGGACAGAGACAGTAAGAAGCCATCCCAAGCCACACAGCTGGCACAGGGTGGCTCTGGAGTCCCAGCTGGTCTAAGGCGTGTGTTCTTAACCACTGCTAAAGCCTCAGATGTTCCCCCTTTTTTTTCTCAGAACTTTCCCCCAAACACTGGGACAGGATATGAGACCTGGATCCAAGCAAGCAGTGAGCTGGCAGGCCCTCCACAGCCAAGCCCTGCCCTGGCAAGACGCTCCTACAGCTGTGGACCTATCTGCGGGTACCCTGCAGGGCACAGGCTGGAGAGGAACACACGGGCGGAGTGGTTTCTCCAACAGTCCAAACGACAGCCAGAGCTCCATGCTGGCTATTCTGCGGCCTTAAACCCCTGACAGAAGACAAAGGGAAGGAAACATCGCACCAGGCCATTTTAGGCAGCAGCAGAGTCTGCCTGGGCGTCCCACCCCTGGGGCATGTTCCAGAAAGACCAGCTTCCTTCCAGAGTGGCTCTGCACCTGCCAAGGCTGAGGCAGGGCCAACCTGGCAGCGTCCCCCAGTGTGGTCATGCAGATACCGAACAGCAGAGCATCCGCTGGAGACACTGGAGCTGCAAACTTTTCTACAAGTCAGGAACAGCAGTGAAATTGGTTTTCTCACATCCCTGGGCTGCCGGTCCTCACCAGAGGGGTGTCGACGGGGTGCACCCCAGGAAAGAGAGCTCCAGTCGCTCGCGTGTCAGGGCGTCCTCTCTCCGCGGCTGGTGTTTATTCAGGGGAGGCTGGAACCACACATCCTGTGTGCGTCACCACTTCTGCGCCTTTGCTCAATCAGGGTGACAAAGGCTACGCATATACACAGGCACCCAGGACTGCACACACTCACACACGCATGGGCCTCCTTAACTTTCCGGTCCCTCTCTGAGCACCTCCAGCTTTACACACTGAACTCAAACGGAACTCCTTTTTGTGATGGTCAGTTTACTGGCCTGATTCACCCATTAGAGTGTGAACTAACTGAGGGCAAGGGCTTCCGTTTCTTAAATGCCTGCACATCTAGCACAGGACTATGCACACAGCAGGTGTCATGGACTGCACTGCACACACCCCTACCTCCATCCATGTATTGGGATCCTAACAGAGATACCTCAGAATGTGACCTTATTTGGAAAGCAGGTCACTGTGGACATAATTAGTTAGCTAGTAGAGTGGGTGGGTCCCCATCAAATACATTTGGAGTCCTTATTTAAAAAGAGAGATTTGGACACAAGCACACACACAGAGAGAACTTTGTGTGAAAATGAAGGCAGAGACTGGGGTGATGCTTCTATAAGGAAAAGCCAGGGATCGGCAGGAACCTGCTAGAAGTCAGGTAAGGAGCAAGGACTGGATTCTTCCCCAGGCTCTCAGAAGAACCAACTCAGCCAGCACCTCAATCTTGGACTTACAGCCTCTAGAACTGGGAGAAAATAAATTTCCATGCCGACAAAGGTCCACAAAGTCAAAGCTATGGTTGCTCCAGTAGTCATGTACGAATGTGAGAGCAGGACCATAAAGAAGGCTGAGTGCCAAAGAGTCGATGCTTTTGAACTGTGGTGCTAGACTTTTGAGAGTCCCTTGGACACCAAGGAGATCCAACCAGTCAATACTAAAAGAAGTCAACCCTGAATATTCACTGAAAGGACTGATGCTAAAGCTGGAGCTCCAATACTTCAGCCACCTGATGCAAAGAGCCAACTTACTGGAAAAGAGCCTGATGCTGGGAAAGACTGAGGGCAAGAGGAGAAGGGGGCAGCAGAGGATGAGATGGTTGGATGGCATTATCAACTCAATGGACACGAGTTTGAGCAAATTCCAGGAGATAGTGAAGGGCAGGGAAACCTGGCGTGCTGCACAGTCCATGGGGTCATGAAGAGTTGGACACCCTGAGTGACGAACAACAACAACAGGCATCAGCCTAGAGTGGAGATGCCCTCTTCAGACCATGGACCTAACAGGCCCCAGCAAATCTTCGGGCTCAATGGTCAGCTGCGTCAGTGCCTCCCGGGGCCCAAAGCCCTGGTCACCTCCTCAGTGTGATTGCCACACACCAGGCTTGCTCACAGCCCAGGACACGCAATTCACTCAGTGCCAAGCACCTACTGAGCTCCTTTTCTGTGGCTGGCTGGAGTAACCTCCAGGTACCAAGATGAATGATCAGCTCCTGCTCTCAAGAGGCTCAAAGTCTAGAGAGATCATTTCAAACACAAGGTAAGTCTCACGAATGACACAGGGGTGAGGAGAGGGTGGCATTTCATAGACCTGCATTGTCCAGTATGGCAGTCACCAGCCAGATACAGTCACTAAGCATGTGATGCGTGGCCAACCCAAAGTGAGATGCGCTGTGTCAGAAACACATGAGACTTCAAAAAGTCCACACAAAACAAGAGTGTAAAATATCTTAATATTTTTTATTGATTGAACGTAGCAATGATCATATATTGGTTATACTGGATTAAATAAAGTATGTTATTAAAATGAATTTAACCTGTTTTTCATTCTACTTTTCAAAATGTGACTGCTAGAAAATTTCAAATAACATACACAAATCATATTATGTTGTAAGCAGGCAGTAGCTTTCTAGGACATTTAACCTGAGTTTGAAGGGAGAAAAATCAGGGCGAAGCTTCCTGGAGAAAGCTTCATCTGAGCTAATATAAATGTTTAAAAAATAGCACTGATTGAGCAGCTTGCCATGTGCCCAGAACTTGCACTGTAAATCCTAATTTAATTCTTAATAACTGAATAGTTGGTATTTTACTCCTACTTTCTAAACAAGGTCTCCAGGGCTTGAAAAAGTTTACCTATTTGCCCCAGAATTCACAGTAATTAGTGCTGGAGGCACGGTGTAAACGCTGCTCTCCACAAGACCCACAGGCCAACTTGGCCATCAAGGGGGAAGCAGGACAGGACGGGGAGGAGGCTGACACCCACCCACGCCCATGTCTTTCTTACAGAGAATTTAAGGACAAGCCAGGGCTTTGTCTCAGTTCTATCCATCTCAACAAGGTTAAAATCCAGTTGACTGTGAAGCTCCTTGAGTTGTATAGTTTACAGAAAAATCAAATTATGTAGAGGCCTCTTATAATTGAGGGCAATTTAGGAAATAGCTTTCCAAAAATGGTAGCTTTTACAGCTGTGTTACCATTTGGAAATTGCTGAGGTCGTTTTGTCACTTGAATGCCTTCCTCTCATTGAAATCTACCAGACTATATCCACACAGCCTGATACAGAAGGACCCCATTAGAGAGCTCAGCTACTGAGATTTGAATATATTGGGTCAAATTAGGTTTCCAAAAACAGAACAATCGCCTATAAAAACCGCCTGTGTGAAATGTGAACCAATCCATGAAATCAATGGCCTCGCATTAACATGGACCAGAGATGGTCTTACTTTACAACAACTATCACTGACACACTTACCTACGTGCTGGAGGTAAAACAGTCACAAGCAACCACAGGAGACCTTTAAAACTTAACAGCTGAATTTGCCCATTTTCCAGGATGTGGGTTGAATGTACACATGCGCACATACACTCCATCCAGAGGTACTCATGGCCTTAAAAATCAGCACAGCAAGCTTCCCAACAACTGAGTCTACCAGACACATAATATCAATCAAAATGTTTAGGGAGTGCTCATGATGAATAGCTAGTAGCTTTCAGGCAAGAGGAAATCATCTATCTTATTATTATTCAACACAAGTCCAAGTATGCATCTGCCAAACATCTGAGCCTACAGGACAGGGACCAAGCATGATCCCAGACCCCCTAAGAAAAGTCCCAGGTTGCCTAACTCAACCCAGATCACTAAGGACTAGCGACTATCATTCACTCTGCTCTGGGCATGTCCTAGGTGCTTTTTATACACAATGTATTGATAAACCTCACAAACCTGCAACTCTGGTATCACACTCCTGTTTTACAGATAAGGAAATCAAGGCTTGAAGAGGTTAAGTAACTGCCCCAGGTCATACACCTGGGTTGGGATCTCCCCTTTCTTCCAGCATCCAGTCATCTCCACCAACCCAAATTGTGTCTGACACCAGATCCCCCAGCTGTCCTGGCTGGATTGGAAATCTGACCAGGGACAGCTTCTTTGGTTCAAGAATAAAGAAGCCGCTGGTCATAGTGAAAAAGGCAACCTGCTGCCCCAGGTTTCTGCAATGGGCTCTGCTCATCCATTGTGATTTGCAATGAATAATGAAGCATGCTCCCAAGTGCTGTGTGTAAGATCAAGTTGATGTAATATTTCATCTTTGCCGGCCAGCTGCCATTCTGCTGAGCTGACAGTAAGTAATATCTTTGAATAAGGAGCCGATCCACAACTAAATCAATTAAGTAGACAGCTGTTGGGTCAAAGCAAGATAATTAGATGGACTCGTCATTTACCAGGTGGTTGGTAATGAAGGGATTAATTGACCAGAGTTGGGGACTGTCCAATGTCTACTCTCTTGCCTTCCCTAGTGGATATGGCCATTCAGTATCTTTCTTCCCGAAGAATGATTTTCAAGGAAGAGAGCCCTTTCATGCTCATTTGTGAGACTGAAGCTGATCCTTCAGAAGCGCCCACCTGATGTCTGGCTTGGAACCAGTCTGGGGTTCTCCTTTTTATGGGATCAACAGCCAAGTGGCTCAAGTGTCCTTTACATGGGGCTCTGCCCGATTCACTGCCCAAGGGCTCGACTTCTTAAGTTTGTTCACATAATGAGTCTCCAAAGCTCAGGGCATCAAGCAACCTTCCGTGGAGCATAGGAAGGAATGTGGTCACCTCGTATTGGTGAATGAGGCTGAGTGCAAATAGGTACCATGGTCCTTCACATAGAAAGACCATAAAAAAGATAGGGAGCAACCTCAGTGCACATAGACTTCCCTTGTGGCTCAGCTGGTAAAGAATCCGCTTGCAAGGGGGGAGACTTGGGTTTGATTCCTGGGTCAGGAAGATGCCCTGTAGAAAGGAAATGCTACCCATTCCAGTATTCTGGCCTGGAGAATTCCATGGACTGTATAGCCCGTGGGATCACAAAGAGTCGGACACAACTGCGCTACTTTCACTTCACTTCAGCGCACATGCTCTGAGCTCCTTTTCATGCAACAGGTGATGTAAGAACCAAAGCATCACAGATTTTATTTTTTAGTTTTATTTTTTATCCATGCTGCACAGCATGTGGGATCTTAGTTCTCTGACCAGGAATCAAACCCATACCCCTGCCTTGGACTGCCAGAGACGTCCCCTTGAAGGTTTGAAAACTGGAGGGGTCCTTCTAGAATCTCCAACCCAGTGCTTTGGAACTCAGGCTGCCCATCAGAACCAACTAGGGAACATTGGTTCCACCTCAGCCCTATCCCAGACCAATCCCCTCACACCCCCTCAAAAAAAAAATCAGAATCCCTGGGGATCTGGGCACTGGTGATTTTTCGAAGCTCATGAGCGCATGAGGTGTAGGGAAGCATGGATACAATTCAACCCCTTCGTGCTACAGAGGAGGAGACTGCAGTCAGGAGGGACCAGACCTCCTAAAAGAAGTTAACAAGCAGCCAAGCCAGAAGCAGAAGCTGCTCTGTAAGTTGCACGCCGTCTCTGGGGGTCTCTAGGGACCACTAACCCCTCTGGAAGGGTGAGCAAGCCTTATGAAGCTGGTACCAACCTGCCCCTCTTCCGTATCTCTCCAGTCAGCTTACAATATGCCCTTTCACGCCTGCTGCAAACCCCTCACCATTCTCTGAGCGAGCCATGAGCTGTCCCACCTGTACACCTTGCTCCTGCTTTTCATCCCTCTGTAATGCCATTCCCTCTGCTCTGTCCAGTGAAGACTGCTCTGTCTCCAGAAGCCTGGCTCAAACGCCGCCTCCTCTAGAAAGCTTCCCATTGTGCCCTGCCCCTCAAAGGGTTAACCGCTCACTCCTGATCTTCCTATAAACTTTCAAGACACTTCCAGCTTCACTGAATAGCACTTATCATGTTCTGTTACCTCCAGCCTCTCTTCCCCATGTCCTTTCCCTCTGTTTATCTGATAAACATCTGTTGACAAAATAAACCTTGGCAAGCCTTGCTCAGAAAACTATTTAGGTTGAAGCTGGAAGAGTTTCCCACCTTCCCTTGGACAACTCAAGCTTTTTTCAATCTAAAACTTAATCAAAGACCCTGACTTCCAAATGTCACCAAGCTGTACTATCTATCCTATAGCAGAGTTCTTAGAGAAGGGGAAAGAAGGGACTCCCACTTAGCCTGGATTCAGCCAGGAAAGAAAGACTGCTCCAAATATCATGTTCCATGAAAAAAACAAATCTGCAATTGTTTATTGGACATCTATCGCCCCTGCCTTCAGGAATTCTGCAACTATCCTGAGCTCAGCTTCAGTCACCATCACACAGAACCCCAAGAAAGCATTTTTCCACCCAGGAAAGATAACGGGATAGAAGTTCTTCCTCCCACTTTTTCTCCTGGTCAGGTGGACCCAGCATAACCATTAAGGAGCTATGGGATCTTGGCAAATTCCTTAGCCCTTCTGATCTTCAGTTAACTTATCTGAAGGATGGAGTTCTAGATAACTTTCCTTCTAGGACTGTTGTGAAGATTCCATGAGATACATGTGGAAAGTCACAGACTTTCAATGAACAGTAACTTTCTTCCTCCTTTCCCTTCCTCCTTCCCTTCTCTCCCTCTCTCCATCCTTCTTGGAGCCCATCTTAGGGAGAAGTAAATATACTTAACACATAGAAGTAAATATACTTAACATATAAAGGTTCAATTTTTAAAATTATTATTACAATAAAATATTCACTGGTCAAAATACTGTATTTTCTGGTCCCCAGGGGCCCCTAGGAAGGTCTGCAGGCCACTGGCGCACGCATGGAGGCCTCCTGGACTTATAAGTTCCTGGTTAGCCCCTGGCCTGAGCATCTGTCTTCTCAGAACATAGTAATCACAGAGCACGTGCAAACGCTAAAGAAAGAAGCAGGCAGGGCGGGGCTGAACCACATGAGTGATGCCGGGAAACTTCAGGGAACCCACGAGAGGACCAGGAGGTGGGTGAGGCAAGACAGGCTGTCCCACCCCTCGCTGGCATTTTTGGGGCAATTATGCCCTATTAATGGCTGACAGCGGAGCTCTGCCCTGCTGTCTAGGCTGAGTGGGGTGGCCCGCACATGTGTTTGGCCCGCAAATATGCAGTTGGCAACTCTTGAACTTTCGGTGACTTGACACCAGCTGATATGATCAGCAATTACGCTTTATTTTGGGGCCAGGAAGACAGCGGAGAACCAGGAAAATTATAAGACATCAGAGTACAGTTTTTCTAAGAATATCACCTACAAACTTTTTTTCCACCCACTGTTGTTTTAATGGTTAGGGCACTAAAATAAGAAAACCTTGGACACTAAAAGCAGATTATAGCCAATTTTCCTAAGGGAGCTTTTAAGATTTTTGTCCAGTGAAAATCTGAATGTGATTTTTTTTTTTCTTTTTTGGATGGGGTAATTCTTGCCAAGAGAACTTTGCTGGCAACAGTGAATACAGCACAGAGATAAATGGATCTGTAGCTTCTCCTGGGTTTGAATTTTCACTCTGCTTCTTACAAGCTGTGTGACAACTTCCTTGGCCTCAGTTGTCCCGTATGTAAAATGGGGGTGTACCACCTACTTTAGGGCTTGACACAAACATTCCATGAGAAGTTTATGAGCATCCTTGGGTCAGGAAGATCCCCTGAAGGAGGCCACAGCAACCCACTCCAGTACTCTTGCCTGGAGAATCCCACAGACAGAAGAGCCTGATGGGCTGCAGTCCACAGGGTCTCAGAGAGTCAGACAGGACTGAGGCAACTTAGCATGCACGTATGCAGAGAGCATTTGGCCTACATTCCCAGTACCTGGTAACTAAGATGGCTCTACTTGCCATAATGTTGGTTTCCTTACTGTCTAAAATACACAGTTCTTGTTTTCACCATCATATATCAAACCCAAATAAACAGTCAGCATAAAAAGGGGAAATGGCATCTCCGGGAGCAGTTTGGTTTCTAGCATTACAGTGTTTGTCATCTGCCTCTGTGATAACATCGGTCCAGACTTAGCAGCTTCCAGAGCTCGGCTGGTAGGGGAACACGAGAAACCAAAACCAAGCCCCACTGGGTGCAGCGTTTGTGAATGTCTTGTGGACACAAAACCAGACTTGGCTCCACAGGAGCTCCCGCTCCCTTCTCTCCTCTGAACTCTCCAGCCCACAGCCATCCCAAAGATCACGAAGACAGTTTCTCGGAGAAGCGCCACGAACGGAACGTGTGTGGGAAGAGAACATAATTGCAGCTTGTAAAGGAAACCAGCCTAAGAAAAAAACATTCCGGGACAACATCCCAAGGAAATGCGGAGATCTTCCTGCAGGGACGTTTTCCTGGTTACCAGCAAAAGGGGACAGACAGCTTGCCCACAACATTCTTGATGCAGGCTGGTGACTCACCCACCTACTCCCTCACAAACGGCTCCCAGACTTGCCTCCCCAGCCCCATCTTCCCTCCCAGGTCCTAGGCTTCTAAGTGAGCATCTCATCCAACACTGCCAGATGGAAGAGATGGAACGTTCTACCCAGGAAGGTTCTCTTCTTTGATTGGTTAACAAATAGAATAAGCACGGTCTCCTTCACCAGGTAACCCACTCAAGTCAACCTTGGAATAACAAGGAGAAGCAGACACAGAAGGCTAACCACACAAGTCCTGCTCAGCCTTTTGTGCCCAGTGCCTGGCACTGTGCTACATATAGTGGGCGTTCACAGCAGTAGATGAAGAAATGAATGAGTAAATGAATGAACAAATCTGGGAAGGAGCGAACTCCATAGGAGGCACTGAGCAAGGCACATCTTCTCGTGGAAGCCTGCAAGGCAGGAAGCACCATGTTATAAAGGAGGGAGGCAATCTCAGATGGGTTAAGTGTCTTGCCCACACTCACATAGCTGGTACCCGAAGAAAACAAACTTTGAACCCAGGTCTGACCCTTGAGTCAAGGCTTCCAGCAGTGAAGCCATTCTCACAATCATGATAATGATAAATCATGTTACTCTGCCCCTGATATATCAGAATTATTTTATCCTCCCAACACTCCAGAGAGATGGGAAAGCTGACCCTAAAGAGAACTCATCACGTATTCAAGGTTGCACAACCAGCAGGGAGTGAAGGAAGAATTTAAACCTGGACTTTCACTCTTTCAGTCACAGACACTCAGAGGGCACCCACTATAGGCCAGGGTTGGGGACGCAACAATGACTGGTGCCAACACAGTCCATAGACTACCTGTCCAGAGAAACACCTACTTCAGAAATAGCTTTTCCCATGACACCGTCTGCCGCTCATACAATTTGCTCAGGAAAGCAGGAGCCCTTCAGCAGTCTTGTTTCAAAAGAGAAAATAATCTGAGAACAGAGGAGGTCAACTGAAAGAGACAGGCATGGTTTGCATCTTGATAGCACATGTTTTCAACATGGCTTACCGGAAGAGGGGCTTCCCTGGTGGCTCAGAAGGTAAAGAATCTGCCTGCAATGCAGGAGACCTGGGTTTGATCTGTGGATCAGAAAGATCCTTTGGAGAAGGGAATGGCAACGCACTCTAGTATTCTTGCCTGGAGAAATCCATGGACAGAGGAGCCTGGTGGGCTACGCTCCTTGGGATCGCAGAGAGTTGGGCACAACTGAGCGACTAACACTTCCACTTACACCAACCAGAAATCCTTTCTATTGAAGTCTCTTCCTAGGACCAATATGTGAACAGGTGGGAGACTGGCCTATAGTAATCAGATTATCGGGACACCAAACAAAAACCCAAATCAAGATAACCAACAAGGACCTACTGTATAGCATAAGGAACTATACTCAGTATCTTGCAATAACCTATTGTGGAAGAGGGCTTTTTTTTTAAGTATTCATATATATATATATATATATATAGCTGATTCACTTTGCTGTACACCTGAAACAAACACAACATTGTAAATCAACTATACTTCAAAAACCATTTTTCAAAAAGGCCAATTCCCTGCTGAGTTACCAGAAAGCCCAGTAAAGGAGACATCAGGCAATCTGAGTTTGCAGTGGCCTGGTTAATCTGGCCCCACCACACTGAGTTCCAAAGTGATGGGGCTGAAAGAGGGGTATGAATTAACATGGTTAGGCCACACATTTTGCACAAACTCAAGAGTCCACTTTTCCAAAGGGTGAAAGACAAGAAAGAGATGTGGAATCAGAAAGTTCTCAGGCTCATCCCCTGGCAAGACTTGCAGGAATTCAGCACTTCTAGGGAAGCAAAGAATTTCTTCCTCTGCAAGCACCTTGGTCCACAGAAATGCTAACTTAAGAATTTGAAACAAATCAATCTCAGAGATTATAGCCAAAGCAGTGCATTTCCTCCTCTTTCCCACCAGCTATCAAAGGTCAGCTAATGGGTCACTAGTCGTTCATTCACCAGTTCTTGGCTTCACAAGGTAATTAATGTTCTCCCAAAAGGGCCAGCCTTGGAGTCTTCTCATCAAGACCCACACACTCCAACATTGCCATCACCATGGCAACGAGGCCTCCTCCCTTTGCTCCTAGCTTTCCATGGAGAGCACTGTGTCTTGGTTGGAGCTTATTTTGCTCAGAGAGGAACTCTTCATAATCAAGTTTAACTTCCCGTGATAGTCACTTGGCAAAAAGTCTTCCCACACAAGGATCTCAGACTGGCGCAGTGAGATGCACCTCTTGGGGGCGAGAGATCTGAGTGCTGAGTTCATCCCCCACGTGGGCCTTCTTTGGGGACATCCACAGGGAGATTGCACAGCCTGGCAGGCTCTGCAATTTCAGAGTCCCCTTGCTGGCACCTGCAGCTATGTGGTTCTCAGGGACCCAAAACCTGAGCAGGTTCAAAGCTCAGTCCAGCACTCCACCAAGCCATTCCTCTCATTCAAAATACTCTTGCTAGAATTGCAGAGCCACTCTATAGTGAAAGAGTGACTGAGAAAGCAACCATCTGAAGGTTAAAACCCAGGCAATGGAAAGAAATTTCAAATCCCCAAAGACCAGAATTTTGGAGTTTTTCAATCCCCTTGCCTCCCCCAAAAACTGACACATGGACTCTGAGTGGAGAAGCAAAGAAGTTTCCAGGGCTTACCTGGGTAGGGCTGTAGAGCTCCTGCAGGGGGCTTCGGGACCCCTTCCGGCAGCAGATGTCCACACCAAAGGGGTTCCTCCGCATGACTGAGGAGAGAAAGCGAAGGCTCGTCAGAAATAGGCAACAAACATTTGCTGTCTGACAAGGAAAAAGGCACAGAGGAGGGAAGAAGCAGCAGGTGGGAAGGAAGCCAGAGAACCAGCTCTGGCTGAGCTAGTCCTTTGCCCAGTGCCACGGGCCCCATGGGTCTTCCCCAGCTTGCAGGCGTGTCCACACCATGTAATTCTCACGTGTCAGGAAATCTTCTTTTGATTTTTTTTCCCCCAATCATTTCACAAAAACAGGCAGTGGGTCGGATGTGGCCCCTGGGCTGCCGTTGGTTGACCTTCTACCCTGGGGTCGGCAGGACAAGCCCCAAACACATATCCTGTGCCCTGGAGCCCTCTCTGGGGAGGAGGCGGGTCCCGTGGGCAAGGGTCCATACATAAAAGCCATTAGAATTTGATTAAGCAGTCGGTCTGGGGAAACACTGTTTCTTTGTTCTTCCACGGTTGCCTCGAGAAGAGGGGAAAAATCCACGTTGTGTTTTTCTTTAATTTATTACTTCATTTTTCATTTCCACCCCAAACGAGGTAAACTGTTAAATGCATGCAGGTTGCCCTCAGCGCACAATGACATAGCAACACTTTGGAGGAGGAAAAACAGCTGTAAAACTTGTAAAATTCTGCCCACCCCGTGCAAGATTAAACTCTCCCCGTGGCGGCAGACAGTCGCCCCAAGACCAATGGCTACGAGACCGCCACAGAGCAAAACCCCACCATGGACCCATTAAAAGTCAGCTTTTATGGGGGGCAGTATTATTTAATTGGTTTATTTTTCTAATACAAGGCCTTTAAAATGCTTTGACCGTGTGGGGCCTGCGACGTAGGCCCTTTCCCAAGGCCGGCCGCCCTCAGGGCCTGCTCCACGCCTGCCCACGACTTCCCTGGGCAACCGGTGAACCAGCTGTGGCACTCCAGGCCACAAGAGCCAAGGGGCCTGGTGTGCTTTTTATGGAGTTGACAACAATCCTGCTATTTATGGAGGGTGCCTCATGTGCTGGGCACTTGGGTTCCATATAATCCTTCACACAGTGAAGGAAGAACCTTAACCTCTCTGAGCCTCCCTTATCCTCAGGAATTTGACCAAGGCGGAGGCCATATGGGGAGAGAGCTGCCAAGCTGAGACTCAAACCTCATCACTGGGCTCCTTCATACCCCAATGATAGCACCTGGGTCTATTTATCCTGTGCGTCTAATACACCAGAGGAGGTCAAGGGAACAACACACGCAGAGGGTAGCAGCTAACATTTGGAGGGCCGTCAAAATGCGCCAAGCAGCACACACATGTAGGCCACACCACAACCCTGTGGGGTGGGTACCACGCCTGTCCCCACTTTACAGATGGGAACACTGAGGCACAGCAAAGTCAGGGAACTTGCCCAGGTCTCATGACTAGGAAGAGGTGAAGAAAAGATTCCAACCCAGGCAGCCCATGCTCTCAACGGCTATGCTGGACCAACATCAAGTGTCAAGTCCACCAAGAGTTTCAACAGTTCCTGCTGGCTCCAGATCAAGTTGGCTGGCCACATCTATGACAGGTGATTTAAAATGTAACCCAGTGTTATAGGAGTCATCAAAATGATGTGACAGGACAGAAAAACTATTAACTTATTATTTGTATTCATTTTCTTACTCAACAAATTTTTATTAAGCATCTTGGATATGCCAGACATCAGGTATGGGGGCAGAGACCCCCTCCATCATACTCATGTTGTGTCTCTGATGCTTGGTGCACGGTAGGCACCAACGAGGTTCGTGAATGATGTAGGATTCAAGGCTTCCTTTACACCCATCAGACATTGTATCCTGCCAGTTTGTAAAAAGGAAACGGCCAGTGGCAACAGGCTGCTGTTATTTTTTTCCTTTGAAAATGAAACGCCTGATGATCAAAAGCCCTAAGAAAGGAATCCCTAAGGACATTTAATGGTGGCCTTCCGCTGCCCACCCACCACGAGATTCCTTTAGCTACAGGACTTGTTTTCTCCTTTCTAAACAGGAATGAAATGCAAGACCATTTTGTAAGAATCTAACTGGTTCAATTCACAGTATGATTTCTTGGACCCAGAAAACAGTTGTGTTTACAGATCTGCCTCAATTTATGATGGATTTATCAGGACATAATCTCATCCTAAGTTGAAAATATAAGTTTAAAAATGCATTTAATACACTTAACCGCCCAAACATCATGGCTTAGCCTACCTAAAACATGCTCAAAACATTTCAATTAGCCACACTAAGCCTATTTTATGATCAAGTGTTGAATACCTCATGTAATCTATTGAATATGGTTGCCGTTGTTCAGTTCCTAAGTCGTATCTGACTTCTTGCGGCCCATGGACTGTAGCATGCCAGGATCCTCTGACCCCCACTTATCTCCTGGAATTTTTCAAACTCATGTCCATTGAGTCAGTGATGCTATCTAACTATCTTATCCTCTGCCACCCTCTTCTTTTGCCTTTAGTCTTTCCCAGCATCAGGGTCTTTTCAAATAAGTCAGCTCTTCACATCAGGTGGCCAAAGCATTGGAATTTCAGCTTTAGCATCGGTCCTTCCAATGAATATTCAGGGTTGTTTTCTTTTTGGATTGATTGATCTCCTTACTGTCCAAGGGACTTTCAAGAGTCTTCTCCAGCACCACAGTTCAAAAGCATCAATTTTTTGCCGCTCAGTCTTCTTGATGGTCCAACTCTCACAGATGTCCATGACTACTGGGAAAACCATCCCAGCCCATTTTCAGAGAAGAAAACGGGCCCTAGGAGGGCACGGAATGGCCAAAAGCCCCATGGCAGGGCTGGGAGAGCAGGACCAGGCCGACCCCACGTCCCCAGGCTAACCGGTCCTCCCCAGGCCCAGGCCCTGGCAGCCAAGCCCCACGCAGTTCTCATCTGCCTGGTCTCCTGCCCTCTAAGGGAGTGCTTTGTGCATAGTAGATACTGACACGTGCGTGTCAAATGAATGAAAGTAAAACAACAGGTCATCTGAGAGTTTCAAAGGTATTTTTTCAGCTAAAAGGCATCAGGCCAAACCACTTACTAACAGCACAGAAGAGAAGTTAACATGTTCTTTCCTAGCAAACTTCCTCAAAATTCTTTTATTGGCTTTCTTAGTCAAAGGAATTAAGCAAACAAAGATCAAAAGTAATGGTGTGTTCTCATGGATCTGGGAGGCGCCTTCAATGAGTCTGACAAGCACTCCATTAATATTAGCCTGCCATACTGTCTCTCCTCTACTCCTCACGAGCACCCTGGAGACAGGTGGACTCACGTCCATTTTCAAGACCAGGACACCAAGGCTCAGAGAGGTTGAGAAATTTACCCGCTGACATAGCTAGTGAGTGGCAGAGCTGGAGTCTCCCCCTGCTCCTCTGAAATGAGACACATTACAGGTCCATGACATTACAGGTCATGGACACGCACAACTGGATAAGGCCAGGCAAAGAAAAAAAAAGGCAGTCCTGAAGACTAAGGGAGTGTTCTCCAGCCACCAGAACCTTCAGGTGTGCTACAGACACTCAGCACACTTGTGTTCACAGGGGACTTTTCAGGAACCCCAAACACTGAAGTAGGAGCTGGGTTCAGCCTAGGTTGTCGCTAATATTTCATTAACAAACTTCAATTTTCCAACTTTCTATTCCTTCCTTCTCACAGTCCCTTCAACGGGGACAGCCCAGAGCCATTCAAAATGATCTCTAGATCCACTTCTCCTTAGTGGAGACCCTACAACCAGCCAGAATATTGAGGCACCTGGGGCTCTGATTTGGGGCTAATCTGAAGCCTTATTGTAGCAAGTTCTCATGTCAATCTCCTCTCCTACTGTAAGCTCCTCAAAGCTCCTGATGCCTAGCCTGTGGCTGCAGAACTAAAATGAATTAAACTTTTGGCAGATGAAGGTCAAGGGTGTAAATCTAAGAATTAAGTAGATGCGCTTGGTGTAACTCAAGAAGAGAAAGAACGCAACTTCATCTAAGAGCCAGGAGATTTACTGCATAGAAACCTTCTACTAAAGGACTCTGATTCTCAGCTTTGAAGAATATACTTGTATACAGTACATTTACCTGTTAGGAGAAGAACTCGGCTATCAAATATGCTCATCAAAACCAATGGCAATCAAATCATTCCGTCTTTTAAATGATCCTGGGATATCTGTGAAAATGTGCCCCGAGCAGAGGGTTGTGCTGACTTTCAAGAAGCCCAAGATGCCCGTCCAAGTGCAAACCAGCTGTCAGTCAGATAGGTTAGCGCTGGCAGAGGCACACTGACCACAAGAAGAGCCTTCAGAGACCAGCAACGGGACTGGGCGTGCACAGCTGGGGAAAAGTACCCTCTGGATTGGTTTTGATTGAACAAGAGAAATGGCAGGATGCAAAGCTCAGTAATGACCTTCCTGACTGGTAATGTTTGCTATCTGCCCACTGAGGCAGTGTGGAAGAGGTGAAGATGAGAAAAGGGGGAGGATGGGGAGAACCCAGTGGAGCCTCCCTTGCCCCCGGCCCCATTTTACAGGGTGGGCCTTGGACACAGAAGCATAAGGGACTCGCTCGAGGCCCAAGGATTGTCAGAGGCACAGCTGTGACTAGAAAAAGGGGCTCCTGACTCCTGCTCTCACCCCTTTCTCCTTTTGTACCCAGTTTACATGCTTTCTTGGGCTTCCCTTGTGGCTCAGCTGGTAAAGAATCCACCTGCAACGTGGGAGACCTGGATTCAATTCCTGGTTTGGGAAGATCCCCTGGAGAAGGGAAAGGCTACCCACTCCAGTTCTGGCCTGGATAATCTCATGGACTCTATAATCTATGGGGTCTCGAAGAGTCAGACGTGACTGAGTGACTTTCACTTTCACTACACGTGAGGCACCATTTCCCTGCTCTGTTTTATTTAATACTAGTCCAACTTATGGAACTGATTTTACAACCAACTGATGGGTCATGACTTATTGTTCAAAACTCCCCAACTTAGATATCTTAGGAGAGTCAGGTCAGGGACAAGAGGGCTCACTGAGGTTCAACCTGAGCTTGCTGAACACAGTAAATGCTGATAAGGGGAACTCATGACTTCCACCCCTGAAATGTCCCTCCCTAGAGTCCCCCACTGTAGTAAACACCACCACTGTGCACCTGCCTGGGCAGACATAACAGCCAGGAGTCATTCTTCACTCCCCTCCCTCACTCACCATCACCCCCTTTCTCCAGCAGCTCATCTTGGCCCCTCACACCTGGCCTGAGCCACCATCACCTCCTCTGGGGCTCGGGCTAAATCCTCTTAACTGGCCTCTGCTGCCACCTTGGCCTTGTTGCTCAGTGGTAAAGAATCTGCCTGCCAAGCAGGGCATGTGGGTTCAATCTCAAGGTGGTGAAGATCCCCTGCAGGAGGAAATGGCAACCCATTCCAGTATTCTTGCCTGGGAAACCCCATGGACAGAGAAGCCTGGCAGGCTACGGTCCATGGGGTCACAGAGAGTCAAGACACACTGAGCGACTAACACTTCAGAGCAGAGCCCAGCAGGTGGACAGACGTGTACCCCAGTGTTCATCGCAGCACTGTTTATAACAGCCAGGACATGGAAGCAACCTAGATGTCCATCAGCAGATGAATGGATAAGAAAGCCTTGGTACATATACACAATGGAGTATTATTCAGCCATTAAAAAGAATACATTTGAATCAGTTCTAATGAGGTGGATGAAACTGGAGCCAATTATACAGAGTGAAGTAAGCCAGAAAGAAAAACACCAGTACAGTATACTAACACATATATATGGAATTTAGAAAGATGGTAATGATAACCCTGAATGCAAGACAGCAAAAGAGACACAAATGTAAAGAACAGACTTTTGGACTCTGGGAGAGGGAGAGGGTGGGATGATTTGGGAGAATGAAATTGAAACATGTATACTATCATGTACAAAACAAATTGCTAGTCTAGGTTCGATACAGGATACAGGATGCTTGGGGTTGGTGCACTGGGATGACCCAGAGAGATGATACGGGGAGGGTTGTGGGAGGGGGGTTCAGGGTTGGGAACTCATGTACACCTGTGATGGATTCATGTCAATGTAGGGCAAAACCAATACAGTATTGTAAAGTAAAAAAAATTTAATTAAAAAATGGAATGAAGCCACCAGGTGGGGCTTGGTCTTCCGTGGGAAGTCATATGAATTCAATAGTAAGTGTCTTGAGTCTGGGTCATGGGCTATAAGAACTCCCATTTAGAGGCAGAGCTCAATTCCTCAGCCAGAGGTCAGCTCACAAAGACATTTCCAGCCACAGAAGCAGTAACCCCCAAAACTGCTAGAGAAGGCGACTCCAAAATTGTTTGAGATGTCAAAAGTGCTTCCTTAAAAACCCAGCATGATTTCAAGTTTCAGTTCAGTTCAGTTGCTCAGTCATGCCCGACTCTTTGCGACCCCATGAATCGCAGTAAAGTACAAAAAAATTAATTAAATTAAAAATACATTAAGAAAAAAAGAATCTGCCTGCACTGGAGGAGACCTGGGTTTGATCCCTAGGTCAGGAAGAACCCCTGGAGAAGGAAATGGCTACCCACTCTGGTATTCTTGCCTGGAGAATTCCATGGAGAGAGAAGCCTGGCAGGCTACAGTCCATAGGGTTGCAAAGAGTCAGACATGACTGAGAAACTATAGAATGACTAGGAAGATCTCTCTGAGGAGGTGACATTTGGGCAGAGACCTGGATGGAAAGATGGGATGATTTCATGCCTGTAGGGCAGAGGAATTTCCAGTGCAAGAGCCCTGAGATGGGAGCCTGCTTGTTGAGTTTAGGAATAGCAAGAAGGCCTGTAAGGCTGGAGCTCCATGAGCAAGGGGAAAATGGTTGGAAATGAGGTCAGAAAGAGACCAGGAGCCAGATCATGGGGACCTTAAAGGACTAGGTCATGGCAAGAAATGTTAACGCTGTTTCAGGGCTGAAGTGCCAATCCACCTGCTGTGTGGAGAACATATTGAAGGTGAGCAATAGGAGAAGCAAGGGACCAGCTGGGAGCTCATAGCAGTTGTCAGAGTGAGAGGTGATATGGGGAGAGAAGAGAGGGACATAATGTAGGTAGAGCCATTGAGATTGGTTGATGAATTGCTGTGGGCCTTGGGGAAGAAATGTCAAGGATTCCTCCTTGGTTTCGGCCCAAGGAAGCAGGAGAGTATCGCCATTGCTTTCTGAAATAGAGAACCTCTGGGGTTTAGATGGAGAGACATCATGTGTTTATTTTTGCATATATTAAGCTTGTGATACTTACCCAGGAATAAAATGAAGATTGCAGACTGGCAGTTGGATATATGTTCTGCTGTTCAGGGGAGTGCTTGGGCCTTGAGATATAAATTTAGTGGTGTTAATATATAGATGATATTTAAAGCTATGAAACTGGATGAGATCATTTTGGGGAGTGAGTTTAGATGGGGATGAGACATGTCCCAAGTTACCCAATGTTCAACACCTGTAAAATAATGAAACAGAAATTCCCTCCCCTATCAAGTTTTTAAAAAAGAAAAACAGCTGAGCTTATTTACATGTCAGGCAAGAAATTCACTGAGCAGTTCTCTAAGGAATAAAATTCAGAGTTTTAGAGCCCTAGGAAGAGTTACATGGTGGTCATGCTAATTCAGAATTGAAAATCAGCACTTTAGACAGGAGAGAATGGATTCGTAAGTCTGAACATGCTTGGTTAAAGCAATTCCCTTGTTCATGGGTCAAGAGCTTTTAGTGAAGTTTAAGGGTCTGGTGTCCTGGGCTCACTTGAAATTCATGGTCAGAGTTTATTGTCTGCTGGTTAAAACTACTATGATGAAATTGAATATTCAGCCGTGAAATCTCCTGGGCAGTTACTGCTAGGAAATGGAGAATGTTCCTTTTGTACAGTCTGGAAAATGGGGACGATCTGGCAAAGAGGAGTAGAGAAGACCTGCCACTGAGGCAGGAGACAAGGGCCAAGGCAGCCAAGGACTGCGTGTCACTGAGATGTGAAGAATCTCAGAAGCAGTGAAGATCAGCATGATCCAGTGCTGCTGAGTGGTCCAGTAAGATGAGAACCAAGACGAAGACTCATTCATTGTAATGTGGGATCTTTGGTGACCTTAACCCAGCGAAGTGGAGACAATCCTGATTTAATTTAACTGAAGAGGAAATGAGAGAGGAAAAGTAGAGACAGAAGCATGCTGCTGCTGCTGCTAAGGCACTTCAGTCATGTCCGACTCTGTGCCACCCCATAGACGGCAGCCCACCAGGCTCCCCCGTCCCTGGGATTCTCCAGGCAAGAACACTGGAGTGGGTTGCCATTTCCTTCTCCAATGCATGAAAGGGAAAAGGGAAAGTGAAGTCGCTCAGTTGTGTCTGACTCTTAGCGACCCCATGGACTGCAGCCTACCAGGCACCTCCATCCATAGGGTTTTCCAGGCAAAAGTACTGGAGTGGAGAGGCTGCCACTGCTTAGAGTGTGGCCAGCCTGTTTTAGCAGGAGAGAAGGTAGTATATAAAGTTACTGATAACTCTGAGTTGGTAGATTTGCTTCTCTTTTTTCAATAAAATAAAAAACAAGTTCAATAAAACACAATAAAACAATAAAAAACAAGTTTCAATAAAATAAAAAACTAGCTGAGAAAGTGGAGGAATGGGGGTCAGGGATTGGAAGCTTGAGGGGTAAGAAAACCTTAGAAGTAGTGAGACTAGAAGAGCGAGGGTGAATTGAGCCCACCAGGGAAGTCAGACGAATTCCTGGGCAGTCCTGAGGGTCCTCTTGAGGTCTGTGGTCATAATTTTAAAGTGAAACTTTTAAGCATCTGGTATACTCCTCCCCTCCTCTCCTACCACCCCATTCAGATGCTTAGGGCAACTATGAAGGATGAAAGGATAGGAGGTGCACTTGTTTGCAAGGGAATTATTGTAGTAGAATTATTATTGTGATGAATCCTGGAATCTAAGTTGATGCAAGAGGGGTGACACATGGTCGGAAAAGAATAGTATTAAGAAGTTAGGGGTTTCACTGTGCCTAGATAACCTGTGGTACCTGGAAAGGACTCAGGATATCACCCCTGATCCCCCTAATCCCCTCCAAAACCTAAAAGAATCTTATCTGTAGCCAATCAAAATGTCCTCAGTCCAGAGTACATTACTTTTCTCCTCACGTGGTTTTGGCTATCACTTGGACACCTGGAAGCCCTTGCTCCTACTTTCTCTTCTCCTTTCCTTTCTACCCCTCTCTCTCAGGGTCCAAGATATACTCCATTTGAACCAGAGGGTCTCGGTTCATACCTTTACCCCATAAGTCTGTGCTAGTGAGATTCAGTCTGGATCCTCACATTTCCAGAGGAAAGCACGAAAAACCCAAGCTTCTTTCTTACTTAAATGGATTACTTCTTATACACCAGTTCAGTTCAGTTGCTCAGTGGTGTCCGACTCTGCGACCCCATGAATTGCAGCACGCCAGGCCTCCCTGTCCATCACCAACTCCCGGAGTTCACTCAGACTCACGTTCATCGAGTCTTTCTCTGTGCTGGAAACCCCCATTCCCACCAGGGCTGAAGGTGGGTAGGAGGTGGAAATGAAGTGTAAAGGGAGCAGAGAGCTTCTTCCCTGCACTTAAATGCAGTGCTTTCTTCCTTCTAGTCTACGTCTATGCATATTCTATTAACATTAACTAGAACCCACTTCTGTGTCAGTGCTTCTGATTTTGACAAACAACTTCATTCTTGTAGACTGTGCTTTTTCTTAGTCTTCCAGGGCTAAAGGTGGGTAGGAGGTGGAAATGAAATGTAAAGGGAGCAGAGAGCTTCTTCCCTGCACTTAAATGCAGTGCTTTCTTCCTTCTAGTCTACGTCTATGCATATTCTATTAACATTAACTAGAACCCACTTCTGTGTCAGTGCTTCTGATTTTGACAAACAACTTCATTCTTGTAGACTGTGCTTTTTCTTAGTCTTTGTGCTTTCAGGTGAGGAGACCCATTGTTTTGGTTGACCTCCATTAGCTCCTCCAGTCTCATGCAGCAAATCATTATCCAGTTCCCTCTGGGGACCATGTGTGAACCTAGCCGACTAGCAGAAATTCTGAGATTTCCTCTAAGGGTGGGATAAAAATGCAAGCTTTCTCTCCAGTATTCAACTTTGAAAGTGCACAACTATTTATTGGCATTTTTGATGGCTCAGATGGTCAAGAATCTGCCCACAATGTGGGAGACCAGGCTTGATCCCTGGGTCGAGAAGATCCCTTGGAGAAGGAAATGACTATCCATTCCAATATTCTTGTCTGGAGAATTCCATGGACAGAGGAGCCTGGCGGACTACAGTCTATGGGTCACAAAGAAGAGGGCATGACTGAGCGACTCACTTTCACTTTTGGATGTAAAATAGTTCAAATTTACGTCTTTAGGAATGACCCACAGTGAGGTCCATGGCTCCTTGCTAAGCCATGACTCAGCCCTCAGAGCCCTCCTTTTGAATTATTTCAGATATTTTTTATCCCTGCATATATAACCTGAGCCTTATCCATATTAACTTAATCTGCCATCCATGCCCACACACAGATGCATAAGTGCCTCCTGATGTCTAGCCCCATCCACTTGGTGCTTCACATCCAGGAAGAAATTAATACCATTCCCAAACTGTATGGCTAAGAAAAATGACATAATTCTGAAACTGGGAAATATCACCTAGACTTCATCTTCCTGTTGCTTCAGAATTCTTAAAATTTGAGCTCTGCTGACGACTCACACATAGAGATGCCAATTTTTATTCACATGGGGTTCTTTGCAAGGAGTTGATTGTCAAAGCCTTCTCATAACCTTCACACTGTTGACCCATTCTGGAGCAGACTCTTATCTCTGATCTTAGCCATTGACCAGGGGGGACGCTGAAGGGCCCTATGAAGAACTTATCACCATGGAGTAGTTTGTGGGAGTCCCTGAAGGGTGGTGTAAGGAGCAAGGGCTATAGCATCAGGCCAACTTGATGTGTTGACTCTGTAGTCTCCTGCCTGCTGGTCATGTGGCCACAATCAGGGCATCTAACCTCTCTCAGCCTTTGTTTACCTGTTCTCAAAATAAGGCCCAATAATAGTGTTTATTCACAAGGTTGTTGTAAGAATCGAGTGTAATAACACGTTTAAAGCACTTACCACAATGCCTAGTCCATGTGTGCTCAGCGTTATTCTTTGAAAGTCTAATAACCTCAAGCCTGCTCTTAAGTAGACCTGTATGATCTTGGACCTCAATTCTCTCAGCCCCATTGCCCATCTATAAAACAGAGTTGACATGAGGGTGAAATGAGGTGGCTGCTCTCTCAAACTTACTAGTATAAAATCTGACTCCTTCCAGTGCATTCCTCTGAGCCATTTTGGAGAAATGCTACAAAAGATGGATCTAGGTACCAACCAGTTCAACTCGTTTCTGTTTAGATCACGTGTGAGAGAAAATTCAAAAACTCTTTTCTAGGTACTCAGGCCAGCACTTCCAACTCCAGTCTTTGGAAGGCAGAAAGAAGAATGTTTCTTTGGAAGGAGAGTATAGAATGCCCATTCTGTTCTATTTACCGGGACAAGTGGGCTTCACAAAAAGGCAGCGCCTGTAAATAAAACAGTGGAGCAGCCTGGAAACAAAAGGCTGCTGGGACCACTCAGAGCAATGATTTCCTTGAAGCATATGCAGAGGAACTGATACTATAAGGGGACTGAAGGCATAATAGGGCCTGGAGGAGTACATGCTGGAAGTGATGTGATGGGGAAGAATCTGCAAAGCAAACAGGCTGCAAAATGCTTCCACTACTGTTGCTTCCTTTTCTTTTTCCTTTTCCTCCTCTACTTCCTCTTTGTGAAATCACTCCAGGTGGTTTAACACTTTCTGTTTGAGTAGCAAGCCAGCCCACTCATGGTAGAGCATGGCCTCTTGAGGTCAGACAGACCTGGCTTCAATTCCTGATTCCATCATTTGCCCTCTAAGCCTCAGTTGTTGCATATGTAAAACTGAGATGGTAATGCTTATCTCTGGGAGTCACTGTGAAATTATGTGAGTTAAGAGCCCAGCATGGTGCCTCATCCGTGGAAGCTGCAGAAGAAATTCTAGTTCCCTTCTTTGCCTCCTGCCCACACTCAGTCTATCTCCTAAACAGATAGGCTCAAACTGGTCAAACTGGTCCTTTAATAGAAAAAGCTTTACCTGCTTTAAGACGTTAGCAAATAGCAACTGGGTTGGGGATTTCTGGGAAAACTGCATAAGAGCATGCAGCCTATGTTCGTTTGATTTGTAGATATATTATAATTACTTTTCACCACATGAAACCCACTTGAGGTACTTTTAAGCAAAGGAATAATGGTGCTTTTACTCTTTTTCTTTCAATCCTTCTTTCTCTCATGCAAATAAGAAACATTAATCCTTTGTGGCTCCCCTGGACTCTCCGCTATAGGAAAACTCATCACCTAGCATTTTCCCTCCCAAAAATAGCATAATTGTCAAAACTCATAACTTCTGAGTGCGGTTTCAACATTCTTATTGATAAGGCAATAACCCAAGCAAACAACATTAGATGAAGTTACAAGTCTGAACATAAAGTAGAGTGGAGGCATTATTTGAATGCGATGAATTAAAATTCTCTGTAAAGTTGCTCAAATTCTCATAGGCAGAACAGACTTTGGATAGAACTATTAGACCAAACCATTAGTATCCTGGCTTCTAGTTCTTCTACTATACATCTTTGGCATGGCCTAGTCACAAGACTCAGACTTCTTAGATCTTACTGCCCTTGGTAGAAAATGTGGATTGAGGTCCTGAGGTCAATTCAATCTACTAGTGACTCAGTCTTTTTCTCCCTCATTTTCCAATTGATGTTATGAAAGCCTCCTCTGAATTTTCTTTTATAAGCCAAATGCTGCTGCTCCTGCTAAGTCGCTTCAGTTGTGTCCGATTCTGTACGATGCCATAGATGGCAGCCTACCAGGCTCCGCCCCTGGGATTCTCCAGGCAAGAACAGTGGAGTGGGTTGCCATTTCCTTCTCCAATAAGCCATATGAGTGACAGCTAAAAAACACATCCAAAGCACAAAGATCAGTATTCTCTTTGTCTTTTTTATGTTCAGGTCAGAGCTCCTTGGAGTCACCAACAAACCTACCTTCTCTTCCTCCCGATTCTTTTGCATGGAATCTGACCTGGATAATGAAAGATTCCTTCCCTTTCCTGTCTCATCGCAGCCGATATGGTAAGTATATTTTGTTAGTTTTTTGTAATGTATAGTCACCATCTCATAATTAAAGAAGCTGTGAGTTGCAATTAGTATGTATGGCTTGTCTTTGTGTGCCCTTAGTCTTCCATTGACAGCCACCTCCATAAGACCATTACCCCCAGGCCTGGCCTCTCCAGACTGTCAGCTGTCTTCTGTATCCAAAGGAAGCCAAAGGCTTTGTGGCTGCCACATCTTATCCCAGCTGCCTTTATGTGTGTGTGTGATTCCTGACTGCCCCTTACCCACTAAGATGTAATGCTTTGACTTACATTATATCAAAATGTAATGTTTGCATTTTGACTGTGGCTTTCTAGATACATGGTTCTAATCCATGAGTGTCTCTATAGTGATCTCTTGAGAGAGGATTATTATGAGGGTCACAGGTCTTCTGGGGCCCCTCAAATGATTCCCTGATATTTAGGTACCTCCTTAAAAGTACCCAGACGTTTCCCTAGATATTATTTCAGTTCACTTGATTCTTCAACAACTTTGGAGGTAAGGAGGCCAGGTCCCATTTCATTTTTACAGATATAGAAACTGAGCATAAGATCATACAAAGTGGATTTTCTAACTATAGAAGCAGAATTCTTCCCTTCACTTTTTCTTCTAGGAAGCTACCTACTCACACTGTTAGGCTGAGGCCAGAATTACATGGTGTAGCATTCCTCATCCTCGGTCCTCATCCCGCTAATTCACAGAAGCTGGGCCTCTGCAGAGGAAAGGGAAGGTTTGGAGGAGAACTAATGTATTTCTACTTGAACATTTTTTTCTTCTCTTGAATTCCTCTAGGGTGAACTCTGGAGGGTAGGCACAAAGCTCTGTTTGCTTCTCACTTTAACCTATCACAAAGAAGAAACTCATAGAGGCTCGTCCCTGATAAATGAATGCAGAGGCCTCCGGGATGGAATTCACTCATCAGGCCCGATTCAATTAAATATTTATGAACCTAGTACAACACTGAGTTCTAGATTCCCTTCTGGGCATATTTGCCTATTCTTGCCACTCGGTTTCTGCCCCTGGGCTTGAGCTTTTTAAAGTGCACCTAACAGAAATTTTCTATGTGCTAGTGTTCCCATTTGTAAAGCAGTAAGTCTGGGTTCAGATTAACTGTAACTTTCAATTCAAACTTAAAAAAGAAATGCACCAAAACCCCTAGGGCAGTTTAGAAAAGTGCTCTTCTAGGATGTTTCCTGCTACTCCTAAGCCACCCTTGGTAGGACGGGAAGGTCATTAGTTTTCGGGAGATTCCAGATAAAAATTACTTCTTGATTTTATTTAGGCCAGACACTGAGTGTTATCTTAGGATAACAAAAGGTGTTTATAAATAATTGAAATCTGGTCCTTTGTACTGTTATTGCTTCATAAACCCAGATTTGTGATAGAAGCAGTCTTTGGATAATGTTTTTGTATTTGCTCTCAAAGTCACTCAGTATTTCCACAACTTTTATAAAACGTAATGTCCAAAACAGTCAGGTCTGTCTCTTGCATGACACAGAGAGCATTGCATCTATTCTCTCTGAAACATCCAAAAAGAGGTTTCAGGTTAAAAGAAGAAAACCACTGGAGCTTATTTAAATTGCTAGCACTCCACTGTTTGACTCTAATATACCTATTTCCTCTTCCTGGGCTTCCCCTTTCTCATACACAGAATGAGGGTGAGGTGGCATGCTCCAGGGGGGAAAAGAATATGTAAGGGCGATTTCCAAGATTCCTTTCAGATGTTCCTTGTAGCCTGGAATCCTCAGAATTTCCCTTCTTGGCAGAGGAGAGAATCAAAACCATCGGTCAGACATTGCCCAAATGCTCGATGAGGTACTAAAGTAGCACCATCATTGCTATTGATTAACAGGGTGAGAAGAGATGATTCTTGGTTGGTGGCTCCTTGATTGAGTGCAGTGGTAACTTCAGAGCCTTTGCGTCTTCTTCCTGTATTTAATTCAGCTGAGACCATAGGACTTAGCTGTCTCCACCACCATCTGTGTGAGCTTGGTCCTGTGCCACATGTTAGAGGTGATACAAAAACAAACATGAGTGAAACTTACTCTTCCTCTCTTTGAGTTCACTGGCCAGAGAAACAGTTCTGTAGGCAGTTCAACCCATTGCCACAAAGAGCACCTCTGGGGCACGGAGGTTGAAGACTAGTCCCGAGACACACAGCAGAGAAAACTGAAGGCCGAGACTCCTGTCGCCTTAAGGATGTTTGTGGGGCTCAGCCTGTGTCTGTGAACCAAAGAGGCCAGCAGACTCACTGGCTATAAATTCACAACTTTCAACTGCTATGAAAGACATTTTAAGAAATGTTAACAACTTCATTAATTTTAAGACCTCAAACTTGGGCAGAGAAATTTGACTGGAAAATTGCTGCCCGAAGGGATAGTTCTTCAGATAGTAAGAAGTAACTAAGACTCAGGAAGTCAGTGTGGGCCCTGAGTGATGGAGCTTGGTGCTGGCTGGCTGTCTTCACCTGCATTCTGGGGTGAAGGTGGGAGGGAACGGCTGGTGGGGAGGTAGGAGGGGACGGCAGTGGTAGGCTTCAGCAGCACAACCACAGGCATCATGATAGACAGTGCCGGCCAGCCCTCTCAGGCAAGCTGTCCAGGACTGAATTGAGTATGGCTTTCTTCTCCACTGATGTTTTATGAGAAGAGACGAGGTGGATAGAGGCTAATAAGATTTACTCACCCCAGCCTGTAATTATCTGCTTGAGGAAAAAGTTTGACCTACCTTTTTGAAGTCTTCCCATATTTCTTCTAATTTACGTTGGGGCCTTTTATGTTGTGTAAAATATATTCTTTTCAATGGCATTTGGTATCAGATTCCAGCTCTTTCTCATCTTGTCTTGAAGATGGGAGCCTGCTAATTTCATCATCAACAAACAGAGCTGCACATTCTTTCGGTATCACTAATTTTCTTGGAAATCTTTAAGTCACCAAGTTGCGATATGGAGCCAATGGCTGAAGGGTGCCTACACCACGTGTGCTAGGGCATGGGGATGGACAGCCCTTCCTGGCACAGAGACACAGAGTAATTCAGAAAACCAGAATTTGAATGGGACTATCTCAATTTTTAAAGGCTGTATATCAAAACCCCACAGCAAACCTCATACCTAGTGGAGAAACTTTAAAAACATTTCTGTTAACACTGGCAACAAGATAAAGATGCCTACCAGAACTGCTATTATGTAACAAAGAATCAGAGGTCCTGGCCAATGTTATAAAGCAAGAAAAAGAAATGAAGGTGTATGAACTGGAAGGAAAGAAATACAAATGTTGTTATTTGCGGTCAGTATGATAAACTGCACAGAAATTTGAACGAACTATTAGAAGTTAAAAGAGAGTTATTGGATGGATGCTCAAACTACCGCATAATTGCACTCATCTCACATGCTAGTAATGTTCAAAATTCTCCAAGCCAGGCTTCAGCAACACGTGAACCATGAACTTCCTGATGTCAAGCTGGTTTTAGAAAAGGAAGAGGAACCAGATCAAATTGCCAACATCTGCTGGATCATGGAAAAAGCAAGAGAGTTCCGGAAAAATATCTATTTCTGCTTTATTGACTATGCCAAAGCCTTTGACTGTGTGGATCACAATAAACTGTGGAAAATTCTGAAAGAGATGGGAATTCCAGACCACCTGACCTGCCTCTTGAGAAATCTGTATGCAGGTCAGGAAGCAACAGTTAGAACTGGACATGGAACAACAGACTGGTTCCAAATAGGAAAAGGAGTACATCAAGGCTGTATATTGTCACCCTGCTTATTTAACTTCTATGCAAAGTAAACATGAGAAATGCTGGACTGGAAGAAACACAAGCTGGAATCAAGATTGCCAGGAGAAATATCAATAATCTCAGATATGCAGATGACACCACCCTTAGGGCAGAAAGTGAAAAGTAACTCAAAAGCCTCTTGGTGAAAGTGAAAGTGGAGAGTGAAAAAGTTGGCTTAAAGCTCAACATTCAGGAAATTAAGATCATGGCATCTGATCCCATCACTTCATGGGAAATAGATGAGGAAACAGTAGAAACAGTGTCAGACTTTATTTTGGGGGGCTCCAAAATCACTGCAGATGGTGACTGCAGCCATGAAATTAAAAGACTCTTACTCCTTGGAAGAAAAGTTATGACCAACCTAGACAGCATATTCAAAAGCAGAGACATTACTTTGCCAACTAAAGTCCGTCTAGTCAAGGCTATGGTTTTTCCAGTAGTCATGTATGGATGTGAGAGTTGGACTGTGAAGAAGGCTGAGCGCCGAAGAACTGATGCTTTTGAACTGTGGTGTTGGAGAAGACCCTTGAGAGTCCCTTGGACTGCAAGGAGATCCAACCAATCCATTCTGAAGGAGATCAGCCCTGGGATTTCTTTGGAAGGAATGATGCTAAAGCTGAAAGTCCAATACTTTGGCCACCTTATGAGAAGAGTTGACTCATTGGAAAAGACTCTGATGCTGGGAGGGACTGGGGGCAGGAGGAGAAGGGGACGACAGAGGATGAGATGGCTGGATGGCATCACTGACTCAATGGACGTGAGTCTGAGTGAACTCCGGGAGTTGGTGATAGACAAGGAGACCTGGCGTGCTGCAATTCATGGGGTCGCAAAGAGTTGAACATGACTGACCAACTGAACTGAACATCAAATTTAAAAAATCAGTAACACTTTCTCTGCAGCACAAAAACCACCTAGAATATATATAACAAATATAGGGTACCACTATATATCCAGGTTCAATCCCCAGGTTGGGAAGATCCCCTGGAGAAGGAAATGGCAACCCACTCCAGTACTCTTGCCTAGCAAACTCCACGGATGGAAGGAGCCTGGTGGGCTACAGTCTATGGGGTCACAAAGAGTCGGACACGACTAAGCAACTTCACTTCATATACCAATACATAACAAAATAGGGTAACATTAATAATAACAACAATAGCTATAAAATATCTTAAAATATGACCAAAAAATACATCATTCTCAAAGTAGGAAGTTTTTACCTTCTATTAATTGAGATAAATACTTTGGCCACCTGATGTGAAGAGCTGACTCATTGGAAAAGAACCTGATGCTGGGAAAGATTGAAAGCAAGAGGAGAAGCGGGCAGCAGAGGATGGGATGGTTGGATGGCATCAGTTACTCAGTGGACGTGAATCTGAGCAAACTCCAGGAGACAATGAAGGACAGGGAAGCCTGGCATGCTGCAGTCCGTGGTGTCAGAAAGAGTCAGACATGACTTAGGGACTGAACACCAACAGAATGCAATGGATGATCTAAATAAATGGAATAATCCTTGTTGTTCGATGCAACAGCTTAATATAAAATCAATTCCACCCTGGATGCAACAACTTAATATAAAATAATTCCATCGATTATTAGTACAGTAACACATCGTACTAGTAATCCTAATCAAATTCCAACTGTACTTTTTTTGGAATTCAAGCTTATTCTAAAATTTATGAGGAATAATAAAAGTTCCCAGATTACTAAGGTAATTTTAGAACAGAAAGGCAAAGACAGATTGGTCTTATAAGATACAAAGATATACTCCAAGGCCATAGTGATAAAAGACACTCTCTACTGTGCAACGGAATATTACTCATCCTTAAGAAGGAAGCTCTGTCACCCGCTGCAACACAGATGAACCGTGAGGACACTCTGCTGAGTGAAACACACCTGTCTCAGACAAATACTGTTGGAGTCTACCTACATGAAGCACATGCAAGAATCAAAATCATAAACACAGAAAGTACAAAGGTGTTTGCCAGGAGCTGGGCAGAAGGGATAATGGGGAGTTCCTGTATAATAGATAGTGTTAGCATTTTTTCAATTTTTCTGGCTTTTTTTTTGCTCTAGATTCTCATCATGGCTGCAGCATACAGGTGTAGTTGCCCTTCAGCCCATGGAATCTCAGTTCCCCATCGGGGATTGTCCCAAGACCCTCACATTGGAAGGTGGATTCTTAACTACTGAACCATCCGGGAAGTCCCCAGACTTACAGTTTTATAAGATGAAAAGAGCTCTGGGCCTGGATGAAGGTGACAGTTATCAACTATGGGGATATATTTAATTCAACTGAACTATACACTTAAAAATGGTTAAGACTGTAAATTTTGCATTGAGTAGTCTACTGCAATCTTTAAAAAGTAAAATATGCGAAAAGAAACCTCTTTTTCCTGGTATCCAGGAGGAAATAAAAGACTTCACCTAAGAATATATGGATTTTGAAAGCTATCACTAAAAAAAGACTAGTACCAAAACCGTGGATGTCCTGATCTCACAAGATACCTAATGTGTGAGCTCAATCAATCAGTCATGTCCAACTCTTTGCAACCCCATGGACTGTAGCCCACCAGGCTCCTCTGCCCATAGGATTCTCCAGGCAAGAATACTGGAAGTGAAAGTGAAAATGAAAGTCACTCAGTCGTGTCTGACTCTTTCCAACCCCGTGGACTATACAGCCCATGGAATTCTCCAGGCCAGAATACTGGAGTGGGTAACATTTCCTTTCTCCAGGGGATCTTCCCCACCCAGGGACTGAACCTGTGTCTCCTGCATCAGCAGGTAGATTCTTTACCACTGAGCCACCAGGGAAGCCCAATGTAGTTTATAACAAGTGAATACAAGATGCCACAGAATCTTTCTTTCTTCCTTCCTCTTTTGGCAGAAAATTTTAACTTTATTTGGCCAAAATGCACAATTCCAATATTCTTCTAGAAAGGCCTGAACACCTGTCAACATGTGATTCGCTCAAACATCCTTGGCCATCTTCCAGGCTGGAAATGAAGGCTCCTGGCTCTGCCTGGTGCAGGCCCTAGGCCACCCTAGATATCACAGAGCACTGAAGACCCTGTCTCTGTCCAGAAAGGGTGGGGCTGCCAGGCCTGTTCTGGGCCCAACCATACTTTCCAGTCATAGGGTGGCACCCCCTGAGACAGAGACTTATAGTCTCCATTTAAACCAATGACTCAGAAACCATGCTTGGCCACAGTAACACCACATGAAGCAAGGGACCTCTCTGGCCCAGCCTAGTCATGCCCCGCACAGAGGACAGGAGTCTCCTAGGAGGCCAGGCCAAGGTGGAACAGACACCCTAACACCCAAAAATGTCTAAGAATCCCACAGGTGGAATTTTGCTTAAGTGAGAGATAAACCTAACGGGACTGGGATATGACCAGCATGAGGCACAGAATCTTCTTTGGTCTTTCTGTCTTATACCAAATCACTAGAAAATTTGTGTGCTGGCTACTTCACAGAATCTCTGTGAGAAATCAGAGGGAACGCATTCTCTTCCCCCACCAGGGCAGGAACATACACATCCGTCGTCCTCACCATCAGTCAACTTCAGCAGAAAGAAGGGGTGCAGCCAGCCTCCCTGGAGAAAAGCAGCAATGTGGTTATACCCACTGAATGTCCGGCAGCGTCTCCTAAGTGGGGAGGGTGAAACACAGATGGGAGTCCTGGGTGCTGGGCAGAGATGGACCACTTCTACAGAGAGGCTGAACACCACCGAGGGTGGGATCCAATTAGTATTGTCCTCTTGATGGGAAAGCGAAGGGATTTGGTTAAGAAAATCCGTTTCGGGGACTTCCCTGGTTGCCCAGTGGTTAAGAATCTGTCTGCCAGTTACAGGCTACATGGGTTTGATCCTCGGTCTGGGAAGATGCCCCATGCAGAGAAGCAACAAAGCCCAGGGGCCACAACTCCTGAGCCCATGTGCTGCGACTCCTGAGCCCATGTGCTGCGACTCCTGAGCCCCTGCTTCGCAATGAGAGAAGTCACTGCAACAAGAAGCCTGCACACCAACCACAACAAAGAGTAGCCCCTGCTCTCCGCAATCAGAGAGTCTGCGCGCAGAACCAAGACCCAGCACAGCCAAAAATAAATAAGACTAGATGATTTAAAAAAAAAAAAGAAAGTAAATCCACTCTGACTGTTGTCTGTCTCAGAAAGTGGAACCTCTCATGGTGTTATAAATCAAATTTTATAAACGGAAGAGGCCCCCAGTTGATCCTAACTGGGGTCTACAGAGAAGGAAACCTCCCTGGACAGCATTTCGAGAAGGGTGAGGTTTGGCCTCTGTTAGTTTCCTAGGTGGAGAAGGCAATGGCACCCACTCCAGTACTCTTGCCTGGAGAACCCCATGGACGGAGGAGCCTGGTGGGCTGCAGTCCATGGGGTCACTAGGAGTCAGACAGGACTGAGCCACTTCTCTTTCACTTTTCACTTTCATGCACTGGAGAAGGAAATGGCAACCCACTCCAGTGTTCTTGCCTGGAGAGTCCCAGGGGCGGGGGTGCCTGGTGGGCTGCCGTCTCTGGGGCCGCACAGAGTCAGACACGACAGCAGCAGCAGCAGTTTCCTAGGTCACACGACTCAGCGACTGAACGCACACACAGTTTTCTAGGTTGGCCATAACAAAGTCCCACAGCCTGGCTGGTTATGTAACAGAATTTTCTTTTCTTACATTCTGCAGAAGCCCGAGAGCAAGGGGCTGGCAGAGCAGCTTCTTCCGAGGCTTCTCCACTTGGTCTCGTGGATGGCCGTCTTCTCCCTACGTCCTCACATGACCTTCCCTCTGTGTGTCTGGGTCCTAATCTCTTCTTATAAGGACACCAGTCATCTTGGATCGGCACCCACTCATATGACCTCACTTTATCTTAATTACTTCTTTAAAGGCTTTATCTCCAAATACAGCCACATTCTGAGGTGCCAGGCCTTAAAACTTCAACATATGAATTGGGGGAACCATAATTCAGGCCAAAATAGGAGCTTAAGAAATGTGATGGGAACTTGAACAGCTCTCATGAGGCGTGAATTGGAGAAAGAACAGTAAGTGAGGGTTCACCGAAACTAGAAAGCTTAAACATGTGGAAGGACAAGTCAGCAGAGACCCACGATCTTCTCCAGAATGACCCTGCAAGGATCACAGGGGGAAGCTGTGTGACCTGGAGGGCCTGTGTGAGACCCAGACATGCAGCAAAAGCCTCAGGGAAAGCAACCAGCTTCCACAGTTGTCTCAGGAGATAATCAAGAAGGTGCTCAAAGGTGTTTACCCAAGACTTTTTTACTACAGCCCTACACAGAATATCCTTGGAAGAAATGCTGTGACCAACCTAGACAGCATATTAAAAAGCAGAGACCTTACTTTGCCAACAAAGGTCCGTCTAGTCAAGGCTACGGTTTTTCCAGTAGTCATGTATGAATGTGAGAATTGGATTATAAAGACAGCTGGGTGCTGAAGAATTGATGCTTTTGAACTGTGGTGTTGGAGGAGACTCCTGAGAGTCCCTTGGACTGCAAGGAGGTCCAACCAGTCCATCCTAAAGGAAATCAGTCCTGAAAATTCACTGAAAGGATTGATGCTGAAGCTAAAACTCCAATACTTTGGCCACCTGATGGGAAGAATTGACTCACTGGAAAAGACCCTGATGCTGGGAAAGATTGAAGGCAGGAGGAGAAGGGGATGATAGAGAATGAAATGGTTGGATGGCATCACTGACTCAATGGACCTGACTTTGAGTCTGGGAGTTAGTGATGGACAGGGAAGCCTGGTGTGGTGTAGTCCATGGGGTCGCAAACAGTCAGACACGACTGAGTGACTGAACTGAACTGACATAGAATATCAAAAATCATATGCTGTCAACTACAAATTTGCACCTGCCCAGGGCATTTGCCATCTGACTCCCCGAGGACTGAACCCTGTGCTGCTGCGGCTGCTGACCATCAACACACTCTGAAGGAGTCCTGGCTGGAGAGTGAGGCTCTCTGTGCCTCAGGAAGACTGGAGGAACAGGTCTTTGGATAGTTAGATGTTTTTAGGAACTGATTTTATGATCCAAACCCTTGCATCTCTTCATATCTAGAAAATCACTAAAACCCTTTGTGTTAACATCATCTCCTTGTGACTAGCAGGAAACCTTTAGAAAAGTAAGAGCGTGATTACATGAAATCCCCCTTCAACAAGATTAGGTACATTGACCTTCCCCCCACCCCCAGCCCCTGCTCCAGCGCGACCTTTTTGGAGCAGTCTCTCAGAACTATCTTATCTCCCAGGCTGCAGTCCTCATTTTGGTCCAAATAAAATTTAACTTGCACCTCTCACTTCATGCATCTTTCTTAAGTCAGCAATACCAACTAAAGATTTATTGGTTAGATTATAGTGAAGTGAAGTGAAGTCGCTCAGTCGTGTCCGACTCTTTGCGACCCCGTGGACTGTAGCCTACCAGGCTTCTCTGTCCATGAGACTCTCCAGGCAAAAATACTAGAGTGGGTTACCATTTCTTTCTCCAGGGGGCCTTCCTGACTCAGGTATTGAACCTGGGTCTCCCGCATTGGAGGCAGACGCTTTAATCTCTGAGCCACCAGGGAAGCCCAAGAATACTGGAGTGGGTTGCCATTCCCTTCTCCAGGAGATCTTCCCGACCCAGAGATTGAACTTGGGTCTCCCACATTGTAGGCAAACCCTTTACTGTCTGAGCCACCAGGGAAGTCAAGATTATAGTAGACCTAAGTAAATACAATATTTGAATATTAAATGTGTTAAAATTAATAACAGATCTATATTTAATCTGACATTAATCAGAATGGATTTTCTAAATAAAGGCACAGGAACAATGTCCACAACTGTCAAGTGAATAGCAAGTTACAAAATGTAGTCCTTTTTACATTAAAAAAAAAAATGTGTTACAAATGTTTGTATTACATCCATAGTTATCTATGAGGACATTCTCTGTTATGCAAGAAACGGTCATCTCTGACTGGTGGACTCCATGTTTTTTTTCCTTGTTCTTTATGATTTATGATTCATTTGAATCTTCACAAAACATCAACAGATGAGTTATGATTATGAGCAGATTATGAGCAGATAACAGAGTTATCCTCATGGCATGACCACTAAGGAGCATCATAGATGCATCACATTGTAAATTAGCTACATTCTATAGTCTTGTTCTCATCTTTGCTACCCTGGAAATTCCACTTGGACCCTACACCAATGAAGACTGTTTGCTGTAAATAATAGAAAGCCCTACCAACTTTGGCTTAAACAGATAGGGTCTTATTTTTCTAACAGTCTCTGAAGAAAACCAATTCAGGGCTTGTGCAGCTGCTCATGGATGCATCAAGAAGCCAGAGGTCCCTCTACTTCTTTCTCTAGCATCCTTGGGTGAAACTTTGCCCTCATTATCACAAAATGGCTGCTCTGCTTCTGGACATCACACTCATATTCTAGTAGATAAAAGTGGGAAAAGCAAAAACAGCTTCTAGTAAGGCTTTATTTTCATTAGCCAGAAAAAGAAACACTCCCCATGGACTTCCATCAACACTGCATTCGGCAGAACTGTTGCACATAGCTATGTTTAGCTGCAAGGGGATCAGGGGAAGTGGGACGTTTTAGCTGGACATGTGGGATTCTGCTAACAAGGAAAATTGGAAAACAGACAGGAAGGCAACTGTCCGTGATACACAGTACCCATGGGTGATGCAATCAGGGAACATTGACCTGTCCTGACTTATAATAGGCTGAGATATTAACCAGACCCCAATGTATTCATTCTCAGCACAGGGCATCCCATTCCAGTGACCAGAATTCTCATGCTTCCCACTAGAATAGTCCTCTTCCAGGTATCAGGAAACCAGCAAGTAAAAGCGCTCATCTAAACACTGTTTGATGAACATGGAGTCAGACCCACGGCATGCGGCTATCACTGGAGGATGTTTCACCCAAGCAGACCAGCTCTCCCATGAGCTGACGGCTCACATCACTCAGATTCAATATGCAGTCCCCTGACTGTACTGGACAGACTCTGTCAACTTTCATCTCTCTGATCCCCCACTTTGTGGTGCCTCTGTGCCCCAATTCCCTTTTCTCTTGTCACATCATCTCTTTAGTTCTATTAATGACATCACTTTGGTTTGTATTTGGCCCAGAAGCACTCTGTCTCTTACCATTTATGTTGATTTTATCGATCAAACTTTCAGAGTCTTGAAGGGCCCTCTACTTCTTCCCCACAGGGGTAACTCAAGGTTGAAGTTCCATAAGCCAATGAGGCCAGTGACTTCAGGGCACCAGTAAGGACTGGGCTGCCATTTGTTGTCAACATCTCAAAATCACTGGGTTGGCCAAAAAGTTTGTTTGGGCTTTTCTGTAACATCTTAATGAATGATTTGGCCAACTCAATACATCCTACAAGGGATGGTTGGTGTATCTGGCATTATTTCGCCTAGAAAAGAAGAAGCTGAGCTGCAGTTGAGGGGAGACATCTGCCTAATATATATGAGGCATTGTCAGGGGGTTGGGTTATGCAGCTGCTAAAAGAAGAAATAGAACCAATGAAACAAACAAAAAACCTTTTTAATTTTAATAAAGTCTGGCCATGTAGCTATTTGTTAGCTGATATGGTAAAAAATTCTTCAAGAAAATTAAAGATAGAAAGGGAACATTTCCTGCAAAGATGGGTTCAATAAAAGACAGAAATGGTATGGACCTAACAGAAGCAGAAAATATTAAGAAGAGGTGGCAAGAATACACAGAAGAACTATACAAAAAATATCTTCGTGACTCAGATAATCACAATGGTGTGATCACTCCCCTAGAGTCAGACATCCTGGAATGTGAAGTCAAGTGGGCTTAGGGAGCATTACTACGAACAAAGCTAGTGGAGGTGATGGAATTCCAGTTGAGCTATTTCAAATCCTAAAATATGATGCTGTTAAAGTGCTGCACTCAATATGCCAGCAAATTTGGAAAACTCAGCAGTAGCCACAAGACTGGAAAAGGTCAATTTCATTCTAATCCCAAAGAATGTTCAAACTACTACACAACTGCACTCATCTCACACACTAACAAAGTAATGCTCAAAATTCTCCAAGCCAGGCTTCAATAGTATGTGAACTGAGAACTTCCAGATGTTCAAGCTAGATTTCAAAAAGGCAGAGGAATCAGAGATCAAATTATCAACATCCACTGAATCACAGAAAAAGCAAGAGAATTCCAGAAAAACATCTACTTCTGCTTGACTATGCCAAAACCTTTGACTGTGTGGATCACAGCAAACTGTGAAAAATTCTTCAAGAGATGAGAATACCAGACCATATGACCTGCCTCCTGAGAAATCTGTATGCAGGTCAAGAAGCAACAGATAGAAAAGTACCTGGAACACAGACTGGTTCCAGATTGGGAAAGGAGTACATCAAGGTTTAATATTGTCACCTGCTTATTTAACTTTTATGCAGAGTACATCATGCGAAATGCTGGGCTGGATGAAGCACAAGCTGGAATCAAGATTGCCAGGAGAAATATCAATAATCTCATATTAAAAAAAAAAAACCTCAGATACACAGATGACACCACCCTTACGGCAGAAAGTGAAGAGGAACTAAAGAACCTCTTGATGAAAGTGAAAGAAAAGAGTGAAGAAGTTGGCTTAAAGCTCAACATTCAGAAAATTAAGATCATGGCATCTGGTCCCATCACTTCATGGCAAATAGATGGGAAACAATGGAGACAGTGAGAGACTTTACTTTTGGGGGGCTCCAAAATCACGGCAGATGGCGATTGCAGCCATGAAATTAAAAGATGCTTGTTCCTAGAAGAAAAGCTATCATCAACCTGGACAGCACATTAAAAAGCAGAGATATTATTTTGCCAATAAAGGTCCACCTAGTCAAAGCTATGGTTTTTCCAGTAGTCATGTATGGATGTGAGAGTTGCACTATAAAGAAAGCTGAGCACTGAAGAATTGATGCTTTTGAACCGTGATGTTGGAGAAGACTCTTGAGAGTCCCTTGGACTGCAAGGAGATCCAGCCAGTCCGTCCTAAAGGAAATAATTCCTGAATATTTATTGGAAGGCCTGAGGCGGAAGCTGAAACTCCAGCGCTTTGGCCACCTGATGCAAAGAACTGACTCATTTGAAAAGACCCTGATGCTGGGAAAGACTGAAGGTGGGAGGAGAAGGAGACAACAGAGGATGAGATGGTTGGATGGTATAATCAACTCAATGGACATGAGTTTGAACAAGCTTTGGAATTTAGTGGTGGACAGAGAGGCCTGGTGTGCTGCAGTCCATGGGGTCACAAAGAGTTGGACATGACTGAGTGACTGAACTTAACTGATAGTTAAAAATATTTATTAGTAGTTAAAACAACATGTAATAACAATAGAATCATATACATAGGAAAAATAGGACCAATGGATGGAAGTTACAAGAAGACTGTTTTCACCAAATAATAGGCATTGTCTAATTAAGGAGAACAGGCTTCCCTGGTGGCTCAGCTGGTAAAGAACCTGCCTGCCGATGCAGGAGACGCAAGAGATGCAGGTTCGATCCCTGGGTTGGGAAGATCCCCTGGAGAAGTAAATGGCAACCCACTTGAGTATTCTTGCCTGGAAAATCCCATGGAGAGAGGGGCCTGGCGGGCTACAGTCTATGGGGTTGCAAAGAGCCAGACTGTGTACGCATGTATACAATAAAGGAGAACATGCCCCATCCCTGGGCAGAGATCCTTCCCCCTGGATACAGTGGAGGGGATTTTTATTTTGTATTGATATGATGGAATATTCCATGAGTAAGAATTTATATTTAGCACTAGCCCTGACTGCTTCCCACCATTTTTCATTTCTCTAACTTTCCTCTTACACCTTCATTTCTCTGAGATATCTAGATATCTCGTTTAGATATCTTGTCTTTCCTTCAGGTGACCTCCCACATCCCATAGGTGATGCCCCCAATCCTGGCCTGAGTCCAAAAGTGTAAGAACTCCCTTTCCTGATATTATAGCTGAGGCATTGTTGAAACACACTACCCCAGTGTCTCAGCGGTAAAAGAATCCACCTGCAATGCAGGCCATTCCCTTCTCCAGTGGACCACGTTTTGTCAAAACTCTCCACCATGAGCCATCCATCTTGAGTGGCCCTACATGGCATGGCTCATAGTTTCACTGAGTTAGACAAGACTGTGGTCCATGAGATGGTTGGATGGCATCACCGACTCAATGGACAAGAGTTTGAGTAAGCTCTAGGAGTTGGTGATGGACAGGGAGGCCTGGCATGCGGCTGTCCATGGAGTCACAAAGAGTTGGACACAACTGAGTGACTGTACTGTACTGAACTGATTCTGTGTATTGAGTCCCTTTGCGACTGACATGAAAGCTGCACCTTTCATCTGCAACTTAAGTCTCCTGACAGGAACAGAAGGAAAATGCATTAGACAGTTCTAGTTAACAGAGGGAAAGGAGAAATATACATGCAGTGACTGATACAAGCGCCCAAATGAGCCGAAAGCACCATCCATCAGTGTCCCAAGAAGATGCCCATATAGAAGTAAAGGAAGGATTTCCTTGGTGGTCCACTGCAGGGGGACACAGGTCCAATCCCTGGTCTGGGAAGATGCCACACGCAGCGGGGCAATGAGGCCCATGTGCCGCAGCCACTGAGCATAGAACCGGCGAGCCATAGCTACTGAATCCCACATGCCCTAAAGCCTGTGCTCTCAACAAGAGGAGCCACCTCAACAAGAAGCTCTCAAACAATAATCAGAGAGTAGCCTCTGCTCGGCGAAACTAGAGAAACCCCGCACACAGCAGCGAAGACCCAGCACAGCCAATACATAAACAAATAATTGCTTTTTAAAACAGAGTAAACAGAAGTTCATGCAGCGTCTGACATTGGGTTTCGAGGGACAATAGCGCGAGGATGAGTGATGACTGGCTAATGATGTTGGAACCGAGAGGCAGATTTGTTGCTGAGGTTGCTGGGATGTTGGTAGAATGTGACTAGATACTGAATAGAAGACTGATGAGAATGGTGATGGTTAGTGAGGGACAAACTGGGTAACTGAAATCTGGAGACCAGACTGCTAAGGCTAAGCGACTGTTCAAACTGGACATGGAACAACAGACGGTTTCAAATAGGAAAAGGAGTAAGTCAAGGCTGCATATTGTCACCCTGCTTATTTAAATTATATGCAGAGTACATCATGAGAAACGCTGGACTAGAAGAAACACAGCTGGAATCAAGATTGCCGGGAAAAATATCAATAACCTCAGATATGCAGATGACACCACCCTTAGGGCAGAAAGTGAAAAGTAACTCAAAAGCCTCTCGATGAAAGTGAAAGTGGAGAGTGAAAAACTTGGCTTAAAGTTCAACATTCAGAAAATGAAGATCATGGCATTTGATCCCATCACTTCATGGGAAATAGATAAGGAAACAGTAGAAACAGTGTCAGACTTTATTTTTTGGGCTCCAAAATCACTGCAGATGGTGACTGCAGCCATGAAACTAAAAGACGCTTACTCCTTGGAAGAAGAGTTATGACCAACCTAGATAGCATATTCAAAAGCAGAGACATTACTTTGTGACTAAGGTCCATCTCGTCAAGGCTAAGGTTTATCTTGTGGTCATGTATGGATGTGAGAGTTGGACTGTGAAGAAGGCTGAGCACTGAAGAATTGATGCTTTTGAACTGTGGTGTTAGAGAAGACTCTTGAGAGTCCCTTGGACTGCAAGGAGATCCAACCAGTCCATTCTGAAGGAGATCAGCCCTGGGATTTCTTTGGAAGGAATGATGCTAAAGCTGAAACTCCAGTACTTTGGCCACCATGGGCTCCAAAATCACTGCAGATGGTGACTGCAGCCATGAAACTAAAAGACGCTTACTCCTTGGAAGAAGAGTTATGACCAACCTAGATAGCATATTCAAAAGCAGAGACATTACTTTGTGACTAAGGTCCATCTCGTCAAGGCTAAGGTTTATCTTGTGGTCATGTATGGATGTGAGAGTTGGACTGTGAAGAAGGCTGAGCACTGAAGAATTGATGCTTTTGAACTGTGGTGTTAGAGAAGACTCTTGAGAGTCCCTTGGACTGCAAGGAGATCCAACCAGTCCATTCTGAAGGAGATCAGCCCTGGGATTTCTTTGGAAGGAATGATGCTAAAGCTGAAACTCCAGTACTTTGGCCACCTCATGCGAAGAGTTAACTCATTGGAAAATACTTTGATGCTGGGAGGGATTGGAGGCAGGAGGAGAAGAGGACGACAGAGGATGAGATGGTTGGATGGCATCACTGACTCAATGGACGTGAGTCTGAGTGAACTCGGGAGTTGGTGATGGACAGGGAGGCCTGGCATGCTGCGATTCATGGGGTCACAAAGAGTCGGACACGACTGAGCGACTGAACTGAACTGAACTGAAGGCTACCCAATGGATGATGTACCCTAGAGTTAAAGTTCCGGAAAACTCCTCAAATCAAAATAATGCATAAAGGCAAAAGGTACAAATATCTGGCATGAGGCCATGTCAACAAGCTGGGAGACTTCTCCCACATTCATTGTGAAGCAGCTGTAAATGTTCCAAAGACACAGAAAACCACCCAGAAATGTTGGGTTGGTATCGAGTTGTTATTATTGTTGTTAAAACAGACTGAGGAGAGATAGGCCTTGAGGTGAACAAGGGAGGGATGCTTATAGCAATTCTATTTATAAGTCAGAAAAGTTCTTTGGGATATTTCCAGACTGCTGGGGATTTGGCAGACACCCCCATCAAGAGCTAGGACACTGAACTATGTACATCCAATTAATCCAATAACCAGTGCCTCCACCGGGACTGGTGAACCTGACTGATTCACTTTGAGCTGCCAAGAGAGTGCCTGTAGGCAATGGAATAATGGCCCCAGACAGACAGGGAAAATTTATAGCTCTTGGCACCTATTCTGACTCCTTGCTTCCTTCTCTGCATGTGTGAGGGTTTGGGGCTTTTAAAAAAGAAGCTCAATTATCGGGATTCAATGGTCAGAATGGGAAGCACAGAGCAGTTCTTTTTGGCTTCCCACCCACTGGGTCCAGAGATAGCAGGCTTCTCTTTGACACCTTCTCTTTGACGTCCTTTCCTCCCGAAAGGACCGCAGGGAATTAGGCCCCCAGCCTCGTGCAAGGTCCACGTGGCGATTAGCCCAGAGGAGACCTCCACGGGCACAGTGGAAACTCAGGAGGAACCCAGAGCCGACCTGGGGGCTCTTGACCCCCAGGCCTCAGCTGAGACATGAGGCACATTCTTTTGCTTGATAAGGAGATGGAAAGAGCTTAAATCTTCTCACTCCACTCTGCAGGACACATTTTTCTTTCTCTTTATCCAGGAAATCCTCCTATTATACATGTATTTAGCCTATGACCCTTGTACTGAGTTGAATAATGTCCCCCAAAGTCCGTGTCCACCCCATGCCTGGGAAAGTGGCTTAATTAGAAATGAGGTCTTTGCAGATACAATTGTAAGATGAGGTCATAAATTGGATTTGTTGTTGTTTAGTCACTAAGTTGTTTCTGACTCCTTGTGACCTTGTGGACTGTAGCCTGCCAGGCTCCTCTGTCCATGGGATTTCACATGCAAGACTGCTGGAGAGAATTGCCATTTCCTTCTCCAGGGGTTCTTCCTGACCCAGGGATCGAACCGCAGTGTCCTGCTTGGCAGGCAGATTCTTTATCGCTGAACCACCACAGAAGCCCCATCTTGGGTTTGTTGCTATTCACTCACTCAGTCACGTCCAATTCTTTGCAACCCCATGGATGGAGCACGCCAGGCCTCCCTGTCCTTTACCATCTCCCAGACTTTGCTCAAACTCATGTCCACTTAGTTGGTGATGCCATCCATGCATCTCAACCTCTGTCGTCCCCTTCTCCTCCTGTCTTCAGTCCTTTCCAGCATCAGGGTCTTTTCCAGTGAATTGGCTCGTCACATCAGGTGGCCGAAGTACTGAAGCTCGGGCCCTAATCCAATGACTGGTGACCTCAGGAGAAGAGACAGAGGGAGAGAGAGTGACATGTGAAGACAGAGACAGAAACAGGAGCTGTGCAGCCACAGGCCAGACTGCTGGTCAGCACTGCAGCCAGGAGAAGAAGCGAGACCCTTCAGGGAGCGCGCCCTGCAGCACCTGCGGACTTCCGGCCCCCAGAACCGCGAGAGGAGAAACTTCCATTGCTTCAAGCCACCTGGTTTAGGGTGCTTTGTTGCTACAGCAGCCCCAGAAAAGTTAACACAACCCCTAATCTTTGTAACCTGTGTTCAGTGTGTGTCCTTTTAGACACATTGCCCTGGAGAGGACATTTCTGACACACAGGATACAGTGACTGATTAGCTCTTCACCAGGTTATTTAAAATTTCTTAATAATTTCAGCTAATTAAAAGGGTGAAGTCGCTCAATCGTGTCCGACTCTTTGTGACCCCATGGACTGTAGCCTACCAGGTTTCTCCATCCACGGGATTTCCCAGGCAAGAGTACGGGAGTGGGTTGCCGTTTCCTTCTCCAGGGGATCTTCCCGACCCAGGGATCAAACTCGGGTCTCCCACACTGTAGGCAGACACTTTTACCGTCTGAGCCACCAGGTAAGTCATAAAATAAAATAAAAAGGGTTGGAGATGAATATTAACAGCCTATATATTTTGAACATCCCCAAACTGTTTGTGTTAGCCCCTCATTCATACTCTTTGCAACCCCGTGGACTGTAGCCCACTGAGTTCCATCCATGGAATTTTCCAGACAAGAATGCTGGAGTGGGTTGCCATTCCCTTCTCCAGGGGATCTTCCCGACCCAAAGACTAAACCCAGGTTTCCTGCACTGTGGGCAGATTCTTTACTGTCTGAGCCACCAGGGAAGCCCCAAGTCTCCACATAAGAAGAGGACAGAACTGGAGTAACAAAACCTAAGCTTGGTGGATGATATCTGCATCAAAAGTGGTGACAAGGTCTCCACACACCCAGCATGTGAATGTCTAAAGCCAAACGGCTGGTAGCTGCGGGGCTGAGGAAAACCGGCTGGTCCTCTCTGGGGGTCCTGCGAATCACAAAACACAATTTAGGGGCGTCCCTAAAAGCAGCAGTTAGGACTCTGCACTTCCACTGCAGAGGACTGGGTTCAGTTCCTGGTTAGGGAACTAAGATCCCACGTAGCCTCACAGTGCAGCAAAAAGACACACACAGAATTAACCTGATACTTTTTTAGGTACTCACTGTGGTCCATCTAGTCAAGGCTATGGTTTTCCAGTGGTCATGTATGGATGTGAGAGCTGGACTATAAAGAAAACTGAGCGCTGAAGAATTGATGCTTTTGAACTGTGGTGTTGGAGAAGACTCTTGAGAGTCCCCTGGACTGCAAGGAGATCCAACCAGTCCATCCTAAAGGAGATCAGTCCTGAATATTCATTGGAAAGACTGATGGTGAAGCTGAAACTCCAATACTTTGGCCACCTGCTGTGAAGGGCTGACTCACTGGAAAAGACCCTGATGCTGGGAAAGATTGAGGGCAGGAGGAGAAGGGAATGACGGAGGATGAGGTGGTTGGATGGCATCACTGACTCAATGGACATGAGTTTGGGTGGACTCCGGGAGTTGGTGATGGACAGGGACGCCTGGTGTGCTGTGGTTCATGGGGTCGCAAAGAGTCAGACACGACTGAGCGATTGAACTGAACTGAACTGAACTGTGGTCCATCTGAGGAAAACGACTGAAACTGAGAGGGGGGTCTTAAAGGCTCCAGGTCTCGGGTGAGAAGAGGAGCCACAGCATGCCAGATGTGCCCGAGGTGTGAACTCACACAGTTAACACCAGAGCCCCCTGCAAACCTAGACCCTGCAGAAAACTGCTGCAGAGTCTGAATTGACGAGGGCAAGCCCAAGGGGGCAGAGGGAAGAGAAGGCCCAGTGAACAGTGAGGAAGGCATGAGACATCAGAGCCCAGCAAGCCACACTTTATAAAATTTCATAGCAAGTAGGAGACACAAGAGCTCTGGACTCATGAAGTTCAGGACCTCTCTCTCAGCCCAAGCTTCTCCTCCAGAAGTACACAAAATTATTTTACTTAAATACGAGCAACTGAAAAGAATTTCTTTCAAATATCACAGTAAGTTAATTTGAGGGAAAAGAGATGAGAGGTAATGAGAGGTCACCATGGCCCATGAAGACACAGCAGATTGACGTGGCCAGACACAGATGAAAACGGGTCACTTCATATTTCAAAATGGGCTAAAAAAATAATAATAAAATGTTAAGAGTATGAAAGAACATCACGAATTCAGAATTAGAAAAGCTCAGAAAGGAGGTGATTAAAGAAAATGATAGCGTGGGCCCTTCCCTGGTAGTCCAGGAGTTAAGACTCCACACTTCCAACGCAGAGGGCATGGGTTCAAATCCTGGCTGGGGAACTAAGATCCCACATGCCATACAGCACACCTTTAAAAAAAAAAAAAAGTCAAAAAAATAATAATGTGGAACAAGAGGGGAAGGAGGTTAGGTATGAAGTAAAAATGACTATCAAATGAGGACTAAGCCAGAATCACAAATGCAAATACATGCAAAGGACAATGTCTTAAGTGAAACAGATGAAAAGGGGAAACATTTTAGTCCAAAGGAAAGAGTAAGAAAATGAAAAGATTTCCAGAGAAAGTGGCGGAGATAGGCAAAAGTCAAATCTTCATATAATAGGAAACCTCCAGAAGAAAATCAAAGCTATAAAACAGGAGAATACTCAAAATTAAAGTTTAGAACATGTTTCCTAAAGCAAAAATACTTGAAACTGCACGTCATGGGCACACCGTCCACCCAGGACCGTCCACAGTCGAGATACATGCTAGGGGAGCCATCAAACTTTCAGGAAGCAAAATCTCCCTGGACGTTGGTTACATAGTCCAAGCCACTTACAAAGGAAAACGTGTCGGGGACTTTCTGGTGGTGCAATGGTGAGGAATCCAGCTTCCAATGCACGGGATGTGGGTTCAGTTCCCGGTTGGGGAGCTAAGATTCCCACATGCCACACAGCAAGTGACTCACAATGAAGAGCCCAGGCACAGCAAAGGAAACCCAGTGCAGTCAAAAAAAAAAGAAAGAAAGAAAGAAAAAAGTATCAGATTGCAGTTAGACTTCTCAGCAGCCATACCATAGGCCAGAAAGCAATGGAGCAGAATATTTGCTATGCAAGAAAAGAAAAGAGGAACAAGCCAACCTGTAAGTGTCAGTCGAGAGTTCAGGAGGCTTGTATTCTCATGAGCTCTTACTAAGGATCGACCCGAGAGCAGGCTTCAAACAACACTGACTGGAAGGACTTGAGGGGATCAGACAGCAAGCCTGGCGCCAAGACTAGCTGACAATAATAAGGGGCATTCCTGGGAAGGCAATGGCTGTGCCCTGACGTTGTGGGTATAACAGAGTACTCACAGATGAGGGAGGGAAAGAGTGGGAAAGGTACATAAAAAGAGGACCAGCTTGCTAATTGCCTGATAGGAAGTGAATACACACGTCGGACTTCAAATTACACACTGCGGGAGACTCAGGGGAACAAGAAGACTTCACCGGCTCATTTTAATATTGTTCCTTGAAGGAAAGTGACATAAAATAGGCAAACTATGGAGAACAGTGTGGAAGGTCCTTGAAAAACTAAAAACAGAGTTGTCATATGATCCAGAAATCCCACTCCGGGCATATATCTGGATAAAACTATCATTTAAAAAGATACATGCACCCCTCATTTAAAAGTGAACATTTAATTTCCAAATATATGGAATTTTAAAGTATCTTTGATATTAGCTTTAATTTTTCACTTTGATATTAATTTCTCATTGAATGCTTTCTTCTCTGCAATCACTCTGTTTTTTTTTTCTTTTTTTCAGTCTTCCAACTTTATTGCAGTTTTCATTGCCTAAGCTAAAGATGTCTCTAGGTAAACAGCACAACACACCTGAAAATTTGTGGGTTGTTTACAAATAACTTTTGATATTGATCTGTAACATAACACCACAATGATAAGAGAACAGACTCTGTATGATTTCAATACCTTCAGACCATGAAGTTTTTGTACCTGGAGTTATGTCCCTTGGTATGTTCCAGAGTCTCCTAGTTTATAGTCTATGGGAACTTGAATAGAATTTGTACTCTATTATTGTGTGAAAACTGTGTAAATCTTAATTATATTGAATTGGTTCACAGTGCTTTTCAGGCCTACTGTATCCTTCTACTTCTCTGTATATTCATTTTATTAATTTTTGAGAATTTGATATTGAAACTCCAACTAAAAATCTTAATTCATCTACTTAATAATAATTGCAATATACTGCTGCTGCTGCTGCTGCTAAGTCGCTTCAGTTGTGACCGACTCTGTGTGACCCCATAGACGGCAGCCCATGAGGCTCCACCGTCCCTAGGATACTCCAGGCAAGAGTGCTTGAGTGGGTTGCCATTTCCTCTCCAGTGCATGAAAGTGAAAAGTGAAAGTGAAGTCACTGAGTCATGTCCAACTCTCAGCGATCCCATGGACTGCAGCCCACCAGGCTCCTCCATCCATGGGATTTTCCAGGCAAGAGTACTGGAGTGGGGTGCCATTGCCTTCTCCAATTGCAATATATAGTGGAGCTTTATGTAACTTTGATCTATATTTTCCAAGTCTCCTGTAAATTTGTTTCATTTTCATAATTCAAACAATAAAAAATACCCAGGGATTGAACCCAGGTCTCCCACCTTGCGGTGGACTCTTTACCAGCTGAGCCACTAGGGAAGCCAAAATATATATAGACACACACTCCAATGTTCACGACAGCACTGTTCACAGTAATGAATACATGGAAGCGACCTAAGGGCCCATCCAAAGACGGATGGATAAAGAAGGCATGGTGTACACATCCAGCGCATTACTCAGCCATAAAGAAAAAAAAGAATGAAATAATGCCATTTACAGCAGCATGAATGAACCAAGAGACTGCCGCACTAAGTGAAGTAAGTCAGAGAAATAGCATGTAATACCACTTACATGCATCGTAAACAGGTGGCTCAGTGGCAAAGAATCCGCCTGCCAATGCAGGAGACGCAGGTTTGATCCCTGGGTTGGGAAGATCCCCTGGAGGAGAAAACGGCAACCCACTCCAGTATTCTTGCCTGGAGAATCCCATGGTCAGAGGAGCCTGGTGGGCTACATACCCAGCAAGGTAGAGTTCAGGCCAAAGAGCGCTGAGTGAAACAAAGCAGGACGCTGTACAATCCTGGAGTCTGCAGGGCGCGAGGAAGTTTCAACAGTAATACTGTGTATGCCTGCAGTGACTGAGCAACAGCTTCCACAAAGCAGAAACTGTAAGAGGTGACAAGACAAATACAAACGGGTTTTTTAAAAACCAAAACTATTTAGTACACCTATCTCAAACTGAGACAGATCAACTAAACAGATAGACAAGAGAGAGAGAAATAAGACTGCATGCAGAAAACTTGAGAGAGAGAAAATCACTGAGGCGGATCCGATAGATAAATTGAGAGACAAAGGGGGTGCTGTGACGTGCCACCCTCTGTCCTTCAGAAAGGAGAGGTTTAGTCCCTGCCCCCACCTACTGCAAGCGCCACAAGGAGATGGCCCTCAGCTGTCGGCCCTCATTCGAGTTCATCTCAGCAGAAGAAAACTGCCTGGGCCAAGGTCACACCTCAGAGCAGCCCACATCCCACGACAGACGAACGTGGAGGATGAGTAGCTCTGCCGGGCATCCCGACGCAGAGCATCTCTGAAGAGCCTTCCCCCTTCCACAGCCCACTGCGGGCTCAGCCTATTCCAATGTCCAGACGACTCTACTTGTCCCTCTGCCCAATCTTGCTCCCTCCTCAAGTGATCATCCAAAGACTGTTCTTTAAAAAACGCCTTGCGGGCTAGTCAGTCTCAGAGTCTGCTCTCAGGGAATGCAGCTTGTGACAGGAAGGTACAAATTAAAAATGCACCGAGGTACAATTTGTTAACCTGTCAAATTGGGCATAAGGCCAAACGTGTGACTCCACGCTCTGTTGCCAACATAAGGGAAAGAAGCTTCCTACATTGCTGGTGGGAAATTTAGTATTATCTTACAAAATTACATATGCACTGACCTTTGGACTCAGAGAATCTGGGAACCTATCCCAAAGATATATTACATTAGCAGATATATGAAAAAATACGTGCCCAAAGATTTACTGCAGCACAACTTTGTAATAATAGCAAAGGACTAGAAGACAATGGCAATCAGTAAGAGACTCATTAGGTAAACTAAGTATTAGCACATCTGCATGATAGAGGCCATACATAGCCATAAAGAGGAGTGAGGGATATTTCTACATACAAACATGGATGCTTTCCAGATGGCAAGTGAAAAAGCAAGGAAGAGAAAAATATGCCAAGACTGTTTTCATTCATTTTATTTAAAAAAAGGAACCAGATAGATAAATACAGATGAACAGACATTTGCTTATTAAAAAAAATATGGAAGTATGCACAAAAATACCTTAATGGTAGCAAAAGAGGAAAAGGGAGACAAGATAGAGGGGATGAGAAGAGAAGCTAGACGTCTTTGAATGTACCTTGCTTTGTAAATTCAACCTCGGAATTAAACTTAAAAAGCAAGCCCTAAAAATGAAAGGGAATTATACAAATGAACCATAATTATGTAACATAACCACTGGTTGGTAATATAAACACCCAAGAAGGAATTATTCCCACTGACTTAAACACAGTAATTTGACTATATATCCCTAGTGGGTTACAGTCTAAGGACAAAAAGAACCTCAAAAATATCGCTGTTTCCTGTAATCATATTGTTATCGGTAGTGTAGGTTCATATTGTTACTCAGAGACTGTTGTGTGTGTGCTGGTTGTGGCATAAAGCAAAGGAGTAGTTACACTGGTACCATTTACAGTCAGGATTTTCAGTGTGAGAAAAAGATAAAGATGTAAGGTCAATGCGGTTCAATTAAAAGTCTGCAGCTCTGAATTTGAATTAGTAACATCAGGATGAACACACTATACATTTTGTCTCTTAAAAGTAATACATGTTTCCTAGCTATGGCCACTGAAAGGACCTAGAAAAAACAACCAGGTTAGTAGCAAGGACCATCTCTGTCTGTAAATACACTTTCCATTAAAAAGAACCAGGATTTGTTAGAGAAATGGCTATTCCCAAGATCAGGACAGGAGTATACTAAGTAATTGGTTTGGAACATCTTGTCAAATTGTAAAACAAGGAAACTATCAAGACTACTAGGGTTATGTCAAAATAACTCAGGAACCAACCTGAAGAAGTTCGCACTAGCCAAAGATGGAAACATGTAAACATCAATAAGAATAATAGCTACAAAAGACTGAAGCTTTTTTTGTGTCCATGAGTTTATAACACCCCTAAAGGAAACCATTCATCCCTTTAGGGGCATGCCAAGGAGCCATATTTTGAAAAGACAGCAAAGAAAGAGAAAGAATCAAGTATTGATAGAGCCTTCAATCTGTGAACTGTAGCTCTGGGTAACCAAAGAGCTGCTGAGTGTGTCTCTAATAAAAGAAGTCCAGCTAATAAACAGAAAGGGAAGGTAAAATGAGAACATCACCGTTTTGCAACCTGTGATGAATGAATGGATGTAAGCGTTGGCCATGAAAGGCTCTAATATCACAAAACGAGAGGCAAACAGCTATTTATGTGCCTGCTGTTGGAATAACATGCCACTAATAGGGAAGAATCCTGTCAAAAACTTAAATGAGTCTGATAAAGGGTATAACTTACTTACCAACTTACAATAAGAAAATATAAATGACGGGAAAAAATGTTGAGTAGCCAATCTGATTTGCTAAGGACTTCCGGATTTGAGCACAGAGCAAACTGGCTCGATGGGTCACCCTATGTTATTGATTACCTTCGTTCACAAGGGCTAAATCAGCAAAGTCCAGTTGTAGAAATTTCCAAAATATGAGCAACCTAGATCCTTCGATCAAAACCAAAAAGTGAGGGAAAAATATGAAAGATGATCCTGTAGGTTAAAAGGGACTAAAGAACCCCATCAATTGCAATGTGTAGGCCTTATCTGGGGGAAAGCAATGGCACCCCACCCCAGTACTCTTGCCTGGAAAATCCTATGGATGAAGGAGCCTGGTGGGCTGCAGTCCAAGGGGTTGCTAAGAGTCAGACACGACTGAGCGACTTCACTTTCACTTTTCACTTTCATGCATTGGAAAAGGAAATGGCAACCCACACCAGTGTTCTTGCCTGGAGAATCCCAGGGATGGGGGAGCCTGGCGGGCTGCCATCTCTGGGGTCGCACAGAGTCAGACACGACTGAAGCGACTTAGCAGGTTTTAATTTTTCACTTTGATATTAATTTCTCATTGAATGCTTTCTTCTCTGCAATCACTCTGTTTTTTTTTTCTTTTTTTCAGTCTTCCAACTTTATTGCAGTTTTCATTGCCTAAGCTAAAGATGTCTCTAGGTAAACAGCACAACACACCTGAAAATTTGTGGGTTGTTTACAAATAACTTTTGATATTGATCTGTAACATAACACCACAATGATAAGAGAACAGACTCTGTATGATTTCAATACCTTCAGACCATGAAGTTTTTGTACCTGGAGTTATGTCCCTTGGTATGTTCCAGAGTCTCCTAGTTTATAGTCTATGGGAACTTGAATAGAATTTGTACTCTATTATTGTGTGAAAACTGTGTAAATCTTAATTATATTGAATTGGTTCACAGTGCTTTTCAGGCCTACTGTATCCTTCTACTTCTCTGTATATTCATTTTATTAATTTTTGAGAATTTGATATTGAAACTCCAACTAAAAATCTTAATTCATCTACTTAATAATAATTGCAATATACTGCTGCTGCTGCTGCTGCTAAGTCGCTTCAGTTGTGACCGACTCTGTGTGACCCCATAGACGGCAGCCCATGAGGCTCCACCGTCCCTAGGATACTCCAGGCAAGAGTGCTTGAGTGGGTTGCCATTTCCTCTCCAGTGCATGAAAGTGAAAAGTGAAAGTGAAGTCACTGAGTCATGTCCAACTCTCAGCGATCCCATGGACTGCAGCCCACCAGGCTCCTCCATCCATGGGATTTTCCAGGCAAGAGTACTGGAGTGGGGTGCCATTGCCTTCTCCAATTGCAATATATAGTGGAGCTTTATGTAACTTTGATCTATATTTTCCAAGTCTCCTGTAAATTTGTTTCATTTTCATAATTCAAACAATAAAAAATACCCAGGGATTGAACCCAGGTCTCCTACCTTGCGGTGGACTCTTTACCAGCTGAGCCACTAGGGAAGCCAAAATATATATAGACACACACTCCAATGTTCACGACAGCACTGTTCACAGTAATGAATACATGGAAGCGACCTAAGGGCCCATCCAAAGACGGATGGATAAAGAAGGCATGGTGTACACATCCAGCGCATTACTCAGCCATAAAGAAAAAAAAGAATGAAATAATGCCATTTACAGCAGCATGAATGAACCAAGAGACTGCCGCACTAAGTGAAGTAAGTCAGAGAAATAGCATGTAATACCACTTACATGCATCGTAAACAGGTGGCTCAGTGGCAAAGAATCCGCCTGCCAATGCAGGAGACGCAGGTTTGATCCCTGGGTTGGGAAGATCCCCTGGAGGAGAAAACGGCAACCCACTCCAGTATTCTTGCCTGGAGAATCCCATGGTCAGAGGAGCCTGGTGGGCTACATACCCAGCAAGGTAGAGTTCAGGCCAAAGAGCGCTGAGTGAAACAAAGCAGGACGCTGTACAATCCTGGAGTCTGCAGGGCGCGAGGAAGTTTCAACAGTAATACTGTGTATGCCTGCAGTGACTGAGCAACAGCTTCCACAAAGCAGAAACTGTAAGAGGTGACAAGACAAATACAAACGGGTTTTTTAAAAACCAAAACTATTTAGTACACCTATCTCAAACTGAGACAGATCAACTAAACAGATAGACAAGAGAGAGAGAAATAAGACTGCATGCAGAAAACTTGAGAGAGAGAAAATCACTGAGGCGGATCCGATAGATAAATTGAGAGACAAAGGGGGTGCTGTGACGTGCCACCCTCTGTCCTTCAGAAAGGAGAGGTTTAGTCCCTGCCCCCACCTACTGCAAGCGCCACAAGGAGATGGCCCTCAGCTGTCGGCCCTCATTCGAGTTCATCTCAGCAGAAGAAAACTGCCTGGGCCAAGGTCACACCTCAGAGCAGCCCACATCCCACGACAGACGAACGTGGAGGATGAGTAGCTCTGCCGGGCATCCCGACGCAGAGCATCTCTGAAGAGCCTTCCCCCTTCCACAGCCCACTGCGGGCTCAGCCTATTCCAATGTCCAGACGACTCTACTTGTCCCTCTGCCCAATCTTGCTCCCTCCTCAAGTGATCATCCAAAGACTGTTCTTTAAAAAACGCCTTGCGGGCTAGTCAGTCTCAGAGTCTGCTCTCAGGGAATGCAGCTTGTGACAGGAAGGTACAAATTAAAAATGCACCGAGGTACAATTTGTTAACCTGTCAAATTGGGCATAAGGCCAAACGTGTGACTCCACGCTCTGTTGCCAACATAAGGGAAAGAAGCTTCCTACATTGCTGGTGGGAAATTTAGTATTATCTTACAAAATTACATATGCACTGACCTTTGGACTCAGAGAATCTGGGAACCTATCCCAAAGTATATTACATTAGCAGATATATGAAAAAATACGTGCCCAAAGATTTACTGCAGCACAACTTTGTAATAATAGCAAAGGACTAGAAGACAATGGCAATCAGTAAGAGACTCATTAGGTAAACTAAGTATTAGCACATCTGCATGATAGAGGCCATACATAGCCATAAAGAGGAGTGAGGGATATTTCTACATACAAACATGGATGCTTTCCAGATGGCAAGTGAAAAAGCAAGGAAGAGAAAAATATGCCAAGACTGTTTTCATTCATTTTATTTAAAAAAAGGAACCAGATAGATAAATACAGATGAACAGACATTTGCTTATTAAAAAAAATATGGAAGTATGCACAAAAATACCTTAATGGTAGCAAAAGAGGAAAAGGGAGACAAGATAGAGGGGATGAGAAGAGAAGCTAGACGTCTTTGAATGTACCTTGCTTTGTAAATTCAACCTCGGAATTAAACTTAAAAAGCAAGCCCTAAAAATGAAAGGGAATTATACAAATGAACCATAATTATGTAACATAACCACTGGTTGGTAATATAAACACCCAAGAAGGAATTATTCCCACTGACTTAAACACAGTAATTTGACTATATATCCCTAGTGGGTTACAGTCTAAGGACAAAAAGAACCTCAAAAATATCGCTGTTTCCTGTAATCATATTGTTATCGGTAGTGTAGGTTCATATTGTTACTCAGAGACTGTTGTGTGTGTGCTGGTTGTGGCATAAAGCAAAGGAGTAGTTACACTGGTACCATTTACAGTCAGGATTTTCAGTGTGAGAAAAAGATAAAGATGTAAGGTCAATGCGGTTCAATTAAAAGTCTGCAGCTCTGAATTTGAATTAGTAACATCAGGATGAACACACTATACATTTTGTCTCTTAAAAGTAATACATGTTTCCTAGCTATGGCCACTGAAAGGACCTAGAAAAAACAACCAGGTTAGTAGCAAGGACCATCTCTGTCTGTAAATACACTTTCCATTAAAAAGAACCAGGATTTGTTAGAGAAATGGCTTTCCCAAGATCAGGACAGGAGTATACTAAGTAATTGGTTTGGAACATCTTGTCAAATTGTAAAACAAGGAAACTATCAAGACTACTAGGGTTATGTCAAAATAACTCAGGAACCAACCTGAAGAAGTTCGCACTAGCCAAAGATGGAAACATGTAAACATCAATAAGAATAATAGCTACAAAAGACTGAAGCTTTTTTTGTGTCCATGAGTTTATAACACCCCTAAAGGAAACCATTCATCCCTTTAGGGGCATGCCAAGGAGCCATATTTTGAAAAGACAGCAAAGAAAGAGAAAGAATCAAGTATTGATAGAGCCTTCAATCTGTGAACTGTAGCTCTGGGTAACCAAAGAGCTGCTGAGTGTGTCTCTAATAAAAGAAGTCCAGCTAATAAACAGAAAGGGAAGGTAAAATGAGAACATCACCGTTTTGCAACCTGTGATGAATGAATGGATGTAAGCGTTGGCCATGAAAGGCTCTAATATCACAAAACGAGAGGCAAACAGCTATTTATGTGCCTGCTGTTGGAATAACATGCCACTAATAGGGAAGAATCCTGTCAAAAACTTAAATGAGTCTGATAAAGGGTATAACTTACTTACCAACTTACAATAAGAAAATATAAATGACGGGAAAAAATGTTGAGTAGCCAATCTGATTTGCTAAGGACTTCCGGATTTGAGCACAGAGCAAACTGGCTCGATGGGTCACCCTATGTTATTGATTACCTTCGTTCACAAGGGCTAAATCAGCAAAGTCCAGTTGTAGAAATTTCCAAAATATGAGCAACCTAGATCCTTCGATCAAAACCAAAAAGTGAGGGAAAAATATGAAAGATGATCCTGTAGGTTAAAAGGGACTAAAGAACCCCATCAATTGCAATGTGTAGGCCTTATCTGGGGGAAAGCAATGGCACCCCACCCCAGTACTCTTGCCTGGAAAATCCTATGGATGAAGGAGCCTGGTGGGCTGCAGTCCAAGGGGTTGCTAAGAGTCAGACACGACTGAGCGACTTCACTTTCACTTTTCACTTTCATGCATTGGAAAAGGAAATGGCAACCCACACCAGTGTTCTTGCCTGGAGAATCCCAGGGATGGGGGAGCCTGGCGGGCTGCCATCTCTGGGGTCGCACAGAGTCAGACACGACTGAAGCGACTTAGCAGGCCTTATTTGGCTTCTGATTCAAATAATTTTTTTGCAAATGTGCATAAAAACTGAAGAAGTTCAAATACTAACCAGACATTTATTATATCAATAAATTTTTATATTTTCAAGGTGGTAACGTGGTTGTGATTGTTTCTCTTTAAGAGGCCTCATGTTTCAGAAAGGGTCTGGGCAACAGTAGAGAGGGAGAAAGTCGCTGGTTATCCAGGCAGATATCGTTCAAACAAGGTCCACAGTCCTGTCTCCTTAGATGGGGACACCTCCAGGAGGAGTTGGTGGGAGGGGCCCAATCCTTCCCTGATCCCAGAGAAAGACCTCCAAGCACAGGCCGTCCATCAAGTGTCTAGTGTGTTACCTTCATGCCCAAAGAGCAGCTGGGTTTTACAAGATTGTGTTTCAGGGGTTGGCAGGGTCATGGGCTGGACAGCCAGAGGGGTGGGAGGCCAGAAGCCCCATGTCCCAGACCTGCACTTACTCCCTGTCTGAACTTGACAGGCTGCAGTTTCTCCTGGGACCTCAGCTGATTGTTTCTGTCATGAATGGATGGAACCAATGCTCTCCAAAGAGTCCTCTGGCTCTGACCTGCTGGCCCCACGCAACTCAACGTTTTCAATCAGCCACTCAGCCTATGCCACTCAGCGATGAGTCACAGTCACAAAAATGCACATCATGAAAACATCTATTTCTCCTTCCCATCCTTAGGGGCAAGGGATGCGGGATGCGAGACACCCAGGTCTGCCATGGCCTTTGGGGCCTCCTCCGCTAGGACACTTCCTCAGACGGCCTCCCACTTCATTTCAACTCCAATCTCAGTTCCGTCATCAAGAAATTCATAGTTGTGTTAGGAAGGCAAGACTAACACACGTTTCTACTTTATTTTGCCAAAGGTGAAAAATGCCACCTTCTCCAGCACGGCAGCCAGTAAGACATATCCCCAGAATAATTTGGCTTATACCAGGTCTGTTTCATAACTGTCAACCCTTAACATGGGCTTTTAAATTCTGCTTTAAATAGACCCACAGACATAGAAAACAAACTTGTGGTTACCAACAGGGGAAGTGGGACAGGGGGAGATAAATTAAGACTTTGGGATTAACAGACACACACTACTACATATAAAAGACAATAAAGACCTACTGTAGAGCATGAGGAGCTATAGTCAATATTTTATAATAATATAGAAAAGAATCAGAAAATGTGTGTGTGTGTGTGTGTGTGTGTGTATATATATATATATATATTGATATAAGTATACTTTGGCCACCTGATGCAAAGAGCCGACTCATTGCAAAAGACTCCGATGCTGGGAAAGATTGAAGGCCAAAGGAGAAGAGGGCTACAGAGGATGAGACTGTTAGATAGCATTACCGACCCTGTAGACGTGAATTTGAGCAAACTCCCAGAGATAGTGAAGGACAGGGAAGCCTGACGTGCTGCAGTCCATGGGGACACAACTTAGAAACTAAACACTTTGCTATATACCTGAAACTAACATAGCAATGTAAGTCAACTAAACTTCAAATATTTTAAATTTACCCCCCCAAAAAAAGATTTACCAAAAAAACAGGACAAGAGCAAATCCATTATTGATAGTTCATCCCTGGTACTCTTTTTTCCTCTTCTGGGCTTCCCTGGTGGCTCAGAAGGTAAAGCATCTGGAATGCAGGAGACCCAGGTTTGATCCCTGGGTCGGGAAGATCCCATGGAGGAGACCATGGCAACCCACTCCAGTATTTTTGCCTGGAGAATCCCATGGACAGAGGAGCCTGGCGGGCTACAGTCCAGGGGGTCACAAAGAGTCAGACACAACTGAGAGACTAACACTTCTTCCTTCCTGATGGAGAAGCAGGTATCTCTCTGGTCCATATAGGGTGTACCAGTTGTTCTAACTGGACTTCCTGCTCTGGTTAGTTCATTCTGCTAGAACTGAATATTTGTGTCCCCAAAATTCATATATGGAAACCTAATCCCCAAGGTGACGGTATGAGGATGTGGGGGCTGTGGGAGGTGACTAGATCATGAGGGTGGAGCCTCTGTGAGTGGAGTTAGTGCCCTTACGAAAGAGGCTCTAAGACCTCCTTCCCATCTTCAGACGTGTGAGGACAGCCACCGGTGAACCCAGAGGCAGAACTCGACAGAAAGATCTGCCAGTGCCAGACGGTGCTGGACTCGTCTGTCTCTACAACGGTGGGAAATAAGTTTCTGTTGCTCACAGGCCACACAGTCTGTGGAGTTTTTGTTACAGCAGCCTGGACAGCTGAGACTCCTCTGGCCCCTGGCAGTCCTCGGGGGCTATTGTTCCCGCATCTCCTCCCCAGGTGCCCTCACAGAGCCTCCAGGGCTGCAATTCCAGTGACTCCTCCCCCCCCACTCACACACACACACACACACACACACACACACACACACACACAGCCGTGCAGGTGCCGTCATGCATCAGAGTGAGACTTCAGGTGAATTGCCATCAGACTGGCCCCATCCGAGGAGCTGGGGGACACATGGGACCCTGCCAGGCTCAGATTCCAGCTGCAGATTCCTCCGCTATGTGGGACAACTTGTGTCTGAAAGATTCAGGAAATGACTGAGCATCGCTGTAACCACAGAAGCCCCTCTCACGCTCCCCTTTAGAGTAAAGGGAAGGCACCACCTGCCCAGAAAACTTCCACCCCGGCTGTCTTCGCAGCGAGAAGTGAGAGTTCAGCCCTTTCAAGAGTCATCTGGAGCCACCATCTGGGCACGGGGGTGGCAGGGGAGACCAGAATCTCAGGTAACCAGGTCGCGCATGGGTGGCCCTGAAGGGAGGTTGCTTCTAACTACTCGAGTTTACCTCGCTCCCAAGCTGCAGTTCACACAGACCCCTGGTCCCACGGGAGAAAGGGACCTTGTGAGGAGAGGGGGTGGGGAGGACCTGGAACCAGAGGCCCGACAGTCATGGGAGTCGCTGCTGCTGAAGAAGGGGTGAACGCGCCCCACGAGTTACCAGCTGCACGTGAGCAGCCAGAGCCGAGGAAGAATAAGGCGCAGATGCACCTGCCCGCAAGTCGGGGGCCATCCCGATCCAGGGAGGAAATCAGGAACTGAGAACGTGAACCGGCCACACTGTGGACAGGCTGAACGGGGGGACTAGCCAGGGCGCAACAGCCTTTCTTGCTAGACAGCCAGCGTCCCTATCTCCATCCGTGAAGACTCCACAGGGACTCCCGTCATGCATCAGGGCTGAAAGGATGTGCCTGTGTTTGGGCAAAATGTCAGAGAGTGGGACTTCCCTGGTGGTGCAGTGGATAAGAATCTGCCTGCTTATGCAGGGGACACGGGTTCAGTCCCTGGTCCAGGAAAATTCCTCATGCCGTGGGGCAACTAAATCCACGCACCACAAGTACTGAGTCCATGCTCTAGAGCCTGCACTCTGCAGCAAGAGAGGCCACCGCAATGAGCAGCTTGTGCGCTGCAGCTAGGGAGGAGCCCCCACTCACTGAACCTAGAGGGAGCCCACAGGGAGCACAAAAAACCCAGCACAGCCAAAAATAAACTAAGCAATTTCCTAAAAATTCGGAAAGTGGGGAACTTCCCTGGCAGCTCAGTGGCTAAGACTCTGCACTCTCAATTCAGGGAGCACTCCTAATGCAAGAGACCTGGGTTCAAACCCTGGCCATGCTGATCCCACATGCCACCCAGCAGAGCCAAAATAAATAACATTTTTTTAAAAATTCAGGGAGTGGACAGGTCATCATGGAGGAGAGTGTCTCCACCTCCATCAAAGAAGTGTTCCTCAAAACCCCAGCTCTGCTTGACCAACATACAGCTCTTACATCTAAGAGACATCACGGCCCAGCCCGGGCAGCATGGCGGGTCATGGGAACATCACAGGCAAGTCTCCACGGAGCGGCCAACCGTGGGTCTTGGAGAGTGAGAAGGACTTGAGAAGGAATGAAAGAAGCTGTGTTGGGCACTCTCAAAGGGGAGCTTCATTATGTTCTTCTGCTTCTCCCACCAGTTTCCAAACTGAAATACAAGATCACTGAAGGGCCAGGTCTCATACAACCGCTGTTGTGATCAACGCAGCACCCAGCGTGCAGCAGGCTGGGGGTCAGGACGCTGTTGCCCTTAACTCTCCAGCTTTTGGCCACTTTGGGCCTCATTCTCCTCCTCTGAAAATTAAGGGGGGGTGCACTCTGTCTTCTAAGGAACTTTCTTGACTTTCTGCCAGTCTAGGGGATGCTCAAGAGAAATATTTTACTCAAAAACTATCCTGCTCTTGGTTGAGGTCAAGATAGGGGAGCCCAGGGTGGGAAAAACCACTGCAGACAGTGCAGTTTGCTCTGCATGGAGTCAGGTCAACAGGGCAGGACCCTCAGCAGTGCAACCCAGGCCCGGGATGGGGCTAAGCAAGGTCCAGAGCCAGGGAGACACCACCCGGCCACCCAGTGAGGACGGAGTCGGGGAGAGAAGTGCTGGTCCCATGGGCATCCGTTCCTTCCCCCTCATCCAGCACTTAGTCCAAGGAGCTGCCCCTCCACCAAGGTCAGTCACAGCTCTTCTGCAATTTGTTCCTTTCCAAACCACAAATTTGACAGTTACCCAGAATATTCAATGTTGGTAAAAGAAAAAAAAATAACAAAAAATAACAAAAAAAAAAACTAGCAGGAAGCCATGAAGACTCCAGCTTCAGCAAGTAGCCCTCTGCCTCAGGGCCATGTCCGGTGTGAGGTGGATCTCTGATAAGCAGTGACTCCCACTGTCCCTTCCAGACCTGATCCTCCACCAAATGCCTGTGCTCTCACAAGCCTGGGCCTCCACAAGGCGGAAGCAAATTGGCTCATGGAGCAAATTTCCTGAGACCTAGGCTGGATGGCCCAGCCCCAAACCAAACGTCAGCCCCAATGGTCCAAACCAAGTATATCCCCCAAACCAAGAATCAGCTCCAAACCAGTCATTACCTCCGTGCCCTTCAGGACTCCTGCCTGGAGGGACAGTGACGGGAACCCCTGGATGGAGCCGAGCGGTCCTCAGACCTGCCCCTTCTGGCTCCTCGCCGCCCTCTCTGCTGTTTACTTTGCATTTTCCTCATGCCCTCTCTAATCGCTGTCTCTGCCCCTGTTGTGTGCTCAGTCGTGTCCGACTCTTTGCAATCCCATGGACTGTAGCCCATCAGGCTTCTCTGTCCATGGGATTTTCCCAGCAAGAATACTGGAGTGGGTGGCCATTTCCTCCTCCAGGGGATCTTCCTGACCCAGAGATCGAACCCATACTCTTGCATCTCCTGCACTGGCAGGCAGTTTCTCTTCCACTTTGACATCTGGGAAGCTCAGATCTCTGCCCCTAGGTGCCTCACTAGCCATCACTAATTATTATTGCAGGAAAACTGCTTGCCAATCCAAGAAAAAAAAAAAAAAAAGAGGAGGGAAGAAAGGGAGGGAGGGGAATTCTCTGGTGGTACAGTGGTTAGGACTCTGCACTTTCACTGTCCAGGGCCTGATTTCCATCCCTGGCTGGGGAAGTGAGATTCCACAAGACGGGCAGTGCAGACCAAAAAAAGAAAGGAGGAAGAGAACAAGAAAGCCAGCTTTGGCGGGGCCCCTCTCCCCACTAGGGCCATGGGCAGCTCACCCCGAGTCCATCAGATACACATCTGGATCATGTCCCATAGCCTGTAAGAAGGAGAAGGGTGGAGCCCCGGGGAAGGTCAGCTAAGAGCCAACCGGAGACTCTTGCATGGATCTGCCCAAGGCAGTGAGGGGAGGCCTGGGGGCAGCCAGGGAAGTGGGGGAAAGAAGAGGCAGAGAAGGGCCTTCTGGAAGCAGAAACTGACCAAGAGGGTCTTGGAAGGACTCGAAAAGAGGTCAGCCAAGGAGAAAGGCACCAACATGGAAACAGACAAAAATCCAGGACTAGGATGTCTATGGTCATCTTTCAGTTTGTTTTCTGGCCTGAATGACTTCCCCAGCGTTCACAATGACCCCCAGGATCTTCACTAATCATCCACCACAGGCAACACCTCGGGTTAGTGGTACATCACGGGACGGGGTCCATCTGGAGTCAGGGTGGTCTGGAAGAGAGGTGGCAGCAGGCACAGGAACTATCCCTCGCTTATGGGACAGGTGTCTGCAGAGACACAGGTCACAGGGGCGTTAGCCCAGAACAGAAGCCTCACCCCTGCAGCATCCGCATAGACCCAGGGAGGCACACCTTCCTCCAGGTGGGGCTCCAGCCACTTCTCAGCTTCCTATCAAAAGGGCCCCCCCTGGGGCTGGTGGACAGAGGGCAGCTGGGTCAAGACGCTCGTAGCTGTTTAACCTTGTTCCCCCATGCTCCTCCCACCAGCCCCGAGAACAACACTTCTTTATGGTCACTCAGAGTCACAGGTAAAACCAAACCTCCCTGCGGAATAGTCCCAGGTCCAGGGGCCTAAGGCAGACTGACATGAAATAAAGCCCTCTACACTCACTTTCCCATCTGTTAACAGTTTCCTTTCACCTAGGCCTCTTAAATTAAAGGACACTTGCTCCTTGGAAGAGAAGCTATGACCAACCTAGACAGCATAGAAAAAAGCAGAGACATCACTTTGCCAACAAAGGTCCATCTAGTGAAAGCTATGGTTTTTCCTGTAGTGATGTATGGATGTGAGAGTTGGACTGTGAAGAAGGCTAGGCACTGAAGAACTGATGCTTTTGAACTGTGGTGTTGGAGAAGACTCCTGAGAGTCCCTTGGACTGCAAGGAGATCCAGCCAGTCCATCCTAAAGGAAATCAGTTCTGAAAATTCACTGGAAGGACTGATGCTAAAGCTGAAGTTCCAATACTTTGGCCACCTAATGGGAAGAGCTGACTCATTGGAAAAGACCCTGATGCTGGGAAAGATTGAAGGCAGGAGGAGAAGGGGATGACAGAGGATGAGATGGCTGGATGGAATCATCGACTCGATGGACGTGAGTTTGAGCAAGGCCCAGGAGTTGGTAACAAACAGGGAAGCCTGGTGTGCTGCACTCTGTGGGGCTGCAAAACTTGGACCCGACTGAATGGCTGAACTGAACTGACTGAAATGAGACCTCTAAAGAAGCTTCCCACGTGGCACTAGTGGTAAAGACCCCTCTGCCAATACAGAAGGCATAAGAAACGCAGGTTCGATTCCTGGGTCAGGACGATCCCCTTCAGGAGGAAACGGGAACCCACTCTAGGATTCTTGCCTGGGGAATCCCATGGACAGAGGGGCCTGGCAGGCTACAGTCCATACAGTCACAAAGAGTCGGATATGACTAAAGCGCGGCACACGCAGGCCTCTGAGAATATGAGATCAGACTCCTTTGACCTTCCGAGTGTCCCTGGCCATCACATTCTCTCTGGTTTCCCAGCTGTCATCACCTGGCAGCGCAGAAAGAGGAAGCCAAGCCGTTGCGTGGGCTGCCCTGCTATGGAGCCTCGCCGAGATGTTTCCCTAATGACTGACTTTCTTGTCAGTGAGCGTCTCAGCTTTTTGCAGCCAGACCTTATGCTATCGCTAATTTTAAAGTAATGGTGGGACAGTTGAGCTGAATTCTTCTGTTTGGGTTTCGAGGTGCTGGCTCTTGTCAACTTCCAGCTCACTTGTAAGGTGTGATTATAAAATAATGAAGCTAAATAGTTAATAAATGCCTTGGAACTCATTTGTGGTTTTTGTGGGGGGTTTTTTTTTTTTTTGAAAGACAAAAGTTAGTTTAAAAAAAAAAAGCCTTGACTTACACTTTTAGGAAATAAAGTGTCAAGAATCACTTTATTTTAAATTCTACTGCAATAAGATTACCAAATTGAGTATTTCTTTATAGGGTTTGATAATCATACACCCATGCAGCATAAAGAAACCTGTTACTATTCAATCTTTCACTGAATCCTCATTGAGTTTTACACCAACCACTCTTTTATGATATACAGTTATCTGAAAACTGCTGCCAAATAGTCACTCTGAAAGGCTTTGTGTTTCAAATTTGTTTCCAGGTTTTTGAGAACTTAAGATAGACTAGACTCACTGCTTGTGTGCTTTCCATGACCCTTGTCCTGGTGGGAACACCAGGACTCCTACTCAGAACCCATGTGAGCAATGGAGGCCACCCTGAGCAGCCAGGATGAGCGCCCTTCAGTTCCCACTGGACTGGCCACCACCTGGGGAACTGTGGGCACCACAGACCTGAAGTTGGAACGGAAGAGCCCACGGGGGACTCACCCTCAGCCTTGACTATCAAAGGACAAATGAGCAGTCACAGAGGGTGGCGGGCAGGAGCCCTCCACCCAGAAACCAGTTGGGAAGTGGAGACGGAGCAAGACATGTTAGCAAGGTGCCTGCCACCTCCCTGGCCCCACAACAGAGGCCTCTGAGGAGACGCACGGACCGCCAGTACTCTGCCAGTCCTTTCTCAGATGACAGACAGGAGAAAGACGGGAGGTTTAATCCACTGAGACATCTAGAGAGGGCCTCCTGGAGGAGGTGACGTCTGAGCTAGGGCTTGACGTGGAAGGCTTTCTCTCCAGGCCAGGAAGGATAGAGCTTATTTCCAAGGAGAGGGAAAGATGGAAAGATGCAGAAAGAACTTGAGCACAGTGAACAGGATGGAATCTCACATGGCTGGGGCATCGGGAGTGTGGCAGCAGCAGGCAGAAGGGCAGGTGAGTCTGGAAAGGAAGATGAGAACCCTCGGTGCCAAGCTGACGGGGAGGGCTGCGTCCTGCAGACGAAGAAAAGGGAGCCATCTGTCCCTTCAGGACCTGGGCATGCTCCAGCCATCTGCTCCTGCGACATGGGCAGGTGGGCTGCAGGAAGGCCTCCTTGCCTGCCCTGTGGCAGAACAGAGTCTGCAAAAGTCAGGGGCTGTGCTTGGAACTACACTCAGGCTGGGGACCCGGCATTTAAGAGGGTGATGAGCTTGCTGTGATAAGCAGAGGCAGGGCCTCCCCAAAACCCAGGTGAGTGGTGGCCTTCATGGGATACCCAGCTGTGGCCCCAAGATGTCCATCAGGAGGGGTTCCAGCCCTCTAGAGCACCAGACCAATCCCTAATGGTAACTCAGACCAAGGACGAGCCCCGACGGCTGAGCGGAGCCAGCAGAGTGGGGCAGGTGTAAACCACGTGGGCCTCTGGGATCATCCCTGGGGTATGAGACCTCATGTCTGCTTATGAGCCGAGGAGGCTCAGAGGGTGCCAGTTACCCCAGGGTCCCTTCTTCAGCCCTGGCTGCCCAGGAAGTCACAGGCCCCCAAGTCAAGCACACGGGCCCTTTGGAGGGTAAGGATTTTACTGCCAAAGTGTGAAAGTGAAAGTCGCTCAGTCGTGTCCATGTCTTTGTGACCTCGTGGACTATACAGTCCCTGGAATTCTCCAGGCCAGAATATTGGAGTGAGTAGTCTTTCCCTTCACCAGAGGATCTTCCCAACCCAGGGATCGAACCCAGGTCTCCCGCATTGCAGGCAGATTCTTTACCAGCTGAGTCACATTACTCCCTAAATCCAGAAATGCTCATTAAGTGAATAAATTATAGAGTGCTTGCTCTGAGGGAGCCACTGTGCATGGTGTTGGGGGACAGAGGTGACGAGCCCCCAGACTCGGCAGACTAGGGTACGGAGGGCAGGCTGGGGAAGGCAGAAAAGGCTCCCAGCCCCGGCAGGGGGCGCACCCCCGTGTGTCCAAGGGTCACCTGAGGACCGGCAGGAAGTCACTAAACAAAGGGCCGGGAGGCAAAAGGGGTAAAAGGCACAAAAGCCTGCAGGGGGAAGAAGGTTCTAGCAATCTCAGACATGGGCAAAGTTCTGCAGACGTTCACGCTCCAGCTCCTCCCTCGGGAGCCGTGGACCCAGCAGCTTCAGCAGGCCTCTGGGGCTCAGATTTCAGGCAGACGGTGAGAATAAGTCTCACCACAAAGGATGGGCCCCGGTAAGATACATGATTCTTATCTGAGACTGAAACGTGAGCTCCTGGGGTGGAGCAAGGACGGAGTCCCGGTAAAGACAGGGCGGGGCGAGTTTGCACCTGGACTCCGCGCAGCGAGTCAGGAGGCCGGGACACAACCGGAGTGCTTCTCTGGGCTCCTGGCTCTTTAGGAGCAGAGGTGGGAGTCGGGGGAGGCAGCCCAGGCCTGGCCACAGTCACCCCTCCAGGTCCCGCCCCACCCCTCTGGTCCTCTTGGTTTGGGAGAACACTGAGCTCTGGACAACAGCCCCCAGCAGCGGGTAGCCGGGCCTGCAGGAGAGGAGGGGACTGCTCCCCGCCACTGTCCGCCACCAGAGTCCTGTGTCCCTGGGAGCCCAGGTGACAGGGGAGGCCAGGGAGCGGGTCTGGGGCAGTGAGCAGTTGCCGCAGAGCTGGGCAGCGAAGCCTGAGGACAGGCATGGAGGAGAAGGTGGTGGCCTGCAGGCCCAGGGTGAGGGCCCGGAGCGCTGGGCAGAGGCCCGCTTCAGCTCTGCCAGCCACGGGAGGACTTCCCCAGCCCTGCCTGCACAGCCCAAGGGTCTCCGTCCAGCCCAAGGGTAGAGGGAGCCACTGTGCATGGTGTTGGGGGACAGAGGTGACGAGCCCCCAGACTCGGCAGACTAGGGTACGGAGGGCAGGCTGGGGAAGGCAGAAAAGGCTCCCAGCCCCGGCAGGGGGCGCACCCCCGTGTGTCCAAGGGTCACCTGAGGACCGGCAGGAAGTCACTAAACAAAGGGCCGGGAGGCAAAAGGGGTAAAAGGCACAAAAGCCTGCAGGGGGAAGAAGGTTCTAGCAATCTCAGACATGGGCAAAGTTCTGCAGACGTTCACGCTCCAGCTCCTCCCTCGGGAGCCGTGGACCCAGCAGCTTCAGCAGGCCTCTGGGGCTCAGATTTCAGGCAGACGGTGAGAATAAGTCTCACCACAAAGGATGGGCCCCGGTAAGATACATGATTCTTATCTGAGACTGAAACGTGAGCTCCTGGGGTGGAGCAAGGACGGAGTCCCGGTAAAGACAGGGCGGGGCGAGTTTGCACCTGGACTCCGCGCAGCGAGTCAGGAGGCCGGGACACAACCGGAGTGCTTCTCTGGGCTCCTGGCTCTTTAGGAGCAGAGGTGGGAGTCGGGGGAGGCAGCCCAGGCCTGGCCACAGTCACCCCTCCAGGTCCCGCCCCACCCCTCTGGTCCTCTTGGTTTGGGAGAACACTGAGCTCTGGACAACAGCCCCCAGCAGCGGGTAGCCGGGCTGCAGGAGAGGAGGGGACTGCTCCCCGCCACTGTCCGCCACCAGAGTCCTGTGTCCCTGGGAGCCCAGGTGACAGGGGAGGCCAGGGAGCGGGTCTGGGGCAGTGAGCAGTTGCCGCAGAGCTGGGCAGCGAAGCCTGAGGACAGGCATGGAGGAGAAGGTGGTGGCCTGCAGGCCCAGGGTGAGGGCCCGGAGCGCTGGGCAGAGGCCCGCTTCAGCTCTGCCAGCCACGGGAGGACTTCCCCAGCCCTGCCTGCACAGCCCAAGGGTCTCCGTCCAGCCCAAGGGTCTCCGCCCCAGGGAAAAAAGCAGCATTTGCATTCCTTCCCTCCTTCTTGCCTTCCTGCCTTCTTGCCCTCCTACCCTCCTTCCCGCCTTCCTGCCTGCCTTCCTTCCCAGCATACCCCAGTACCCGGCCCTGCAAAGTCAAACAAGCCTCCTGCACCTCCTCCAACAGAGCTGCTATCCACAGCTCGTTGCCTTGGGCCAGCAGGGGACAGGGCTCACTCCCTCAGCTGTGGGACCTGCCCCTGGGGACAGAGGGGTGCGTGCTGCTTCCCGCCCTCCCTCTTTCCTCTCTTCCTGAGCCCCCCGTAACGAGATGCCCCCCAGGCTCACAGGCTACGGGCTTCTGACGGTTCTTCCTCTCCTGTACAAAGCATTTCTACTGATGATTTCTAAAAATAAAAAAAAAGATGAGGCTGGACCTTAAAGGAGCGGGTAATGCACAGCGGAGGAAAATGGCCTGCCGTACCCCCAGCCAGCCCCAGAATTGCCCCCCACTCGACCTAACACATCTGGGAAACTGGCCGGGGACACAGCAGGACCCCCACGAGGTGCAACCAGCCTAGAGTGGGGGTTATGGTTAGGGTTCAGATAGTAAAGCGTCTGCCTACAATACGGGAGATGCGGGTTCGATCCCTGGGTCAGGTAGATCCCCTGGAGAAGGAAATGGCACCCCACTCTAATACTCTTGCCTGGAAAATGCCATGGACGGAGGAGCCTGGTGGGCTACAGACACAGGAATCGGACACGACTGAGCGACTTCACTCACTTTAGGGTTAGGGTGAGGGTTCTTGGGCAGGGCCTGGTCAAGACTGAAGGCTCTCTAGGAAGCCTTCAGCCTTGGCCCTACCCAAGGACTTAATGCAGCCCAGCAGAGAGTTCTAACACAGGCAGAGCTTGGGTTTATGCACTACTGGGTTGGGTGGAGCCTGGCCTCCCTTCAGGCAGAGAGTGCTACCGCCTGGCCGGGGGTGGGGAGGACAGAGCAGGCTGAGAATGGATAGTCTCTGTGCTGGGCTCCACGCTGAGCTGCAATGCCCATTCACAGCACCCTCGCCAGCGTCTCAGGTCCCTCCAAGGCCCAGATCTGAGCCCACACCCTGCCACTGGCCAGTGTTGGCCACAGTATTGTGTCTGAGGGTCACCGCCACCCTCCTGTGCAACCTAGAGCTTCACAATGCCATCTGCCTGCAGCGTGACCCCCCGCCAGTCACTGACCACCCCGAGATGACTGTCCTCATGTGGACACCTCCCTCTACAGGCTGTTAGGATTCAGTGACGCAGCTGGACAGATGGAGCTGTCAGGAAACGGAGCCACCGTGGCTGTCGTCCCTCGCCCAGCCTCTCAAATCTCAGTGGCAGCTCCTGGCAGGGACCTGGGGCTGGTGTCTCAGCCACGCTGGAAGCTCCTTCACCTGGACGGAGTGGACCAAGCCCTAGGCACCCATGTGCTTTCACTGAGGACAAGCACTTAGAGGTTCTTCTCTGCTGGCCCTGCCCCCACCCTGAGCATAGACGTGTGCATTTGCACATACACACACACACACATTCATCCCTGGAAGTGCATACATCAGGACTCCAGGCCAGCCAGTATCCTCCCTGGCCGCAGGCAGCTGACCGAAGAGAAATAACCACCATTCAAACCTGATACAAAGCCCAGAGAGCACACGCAGAGTTCTCCTCTCCCCTGATCCCCAAGCCCACCAGCACGCAGCGCTGACGCACTGGGATGGCCCCCAGCCTCTGTCCCAGGCACCCCCCAGGCTCCCCCAGCCCTTGCCCCCTGTCCTTGGACAGAGTGCTGTGAATTGGGCTGAGATCCCAGAAGAAAGTGCTCTAAGGACAGGGGAGATGGGAAGAAAGACAGAGGCAGGGACTCGGCCCAGCGCTTTGGCCCCTGCGGGCCAAGCAGAGTGAGCTTCATCTGCACCTTTCCTTCTCGCCGTCAGCCTCACAGCAGCCTCTGACCATGTCTGTGTCCTGCCCTGGGCTGAGATCCTGATGACACCGCTTGTGCCCGGACCTGTGATCAAGGGCATCGCCCCGGCTAGAACCCCCACGCTGCACCCACGCACATCAGTCCACCAGGGAGGACTGCGTGTGAGCCATGAACAGATGCGTGCTCATGTTTATGTGTTGACCCCTGAACACGTATGCCAGATCCTGTCACACAAAGCTACCCTTGCTGCCTGGTCCCCCTCTGTATCACCCCTCTCCACACCCCAGAGGTCTAGTCATTCTCCCCATCTCTCTGCCCCATGCCCATCTTCCATGTCCTGAGCCCCAGGGCACACTGAACTCACAGGGGCCCCTCGCTGGTCACACTCTCTGGGAGGGGAGCCTGGGCCCTGATGCAGGACCACTGGGAATGTCTCTCCTACCTCGTCTGGGCAAAGGGCACCTTCCAGGTTGTTCAGAGACCAGGGTCTTCTCCCAATAGCCTCCTGACCCCAGGCCTGAGAAATAATGTGTTTTCTTCAAAGCAAGGCTAACCAACCCAGCTCGAAGGGTCGGGGTTTGTAGGATTAAGTGGCCCTGGAGGCCTTGGGCAGCAATGATACCCATCAGCTCCTCCTGCTGGCTGCAGCTGCCCTGACTCGGCCACTGAATGGCAGCTCCTCTGAGAGGCTGCGCAGTCCCACAAGACCAGCAGCACGTGCACGCACACACGAGCACAGGTGCACACGGCCTCCACCCTTCACTGACCCCAGGACATCTGACTTCTTCCTCCAGGGATGGGAATGAGCCACCCTGAAACTTCCAGCTCCTCTGGTCAAGGATCCAGGTGACCAAGGGATGCAGGTGAATGAGGCCCGTCTACAGGCAGACATCAATGGGGCTCTGATAAGGGGCTGAGGAAACCAGCATGCCGAGTGTGTTCACTGTGGGAGCCCAATCATACAGGATCTGCGTGAGGCTGAGTTAAAGGTCAGGATAAGGGCTTCCCAGGTGGTGCTTGTGGTAAAGAACCCACCTGCCAGTGCAGGAGACATGAGAGACTCGGATTTGATCCCTGGGTCAGGAAGATCCCTTGGAGGAGGAAATGACAACCTCCTCCAGTGCTCTTGCCTGGAGAATTCCATGGACAGAGGAGCCTGGCAGGCTACAGCCTATAGGACAGCAAACAGTCAGACACGACTGAAGGAACTTGGCATGCATGCGAGGCCAAGTTGGGGACATGGCCAAATATAACATCATGGGCTGGGCTCAAGAGCTGTGTGTGGGGGAGAACATGGCTGTATCAGCCGTCACTGTGGGGTCAGTTTCAGGGGCTAGTGTGCCAATCCGCCAGCCACCAAGGCTCTGAAGTGTGGGACCCCAGGCCCGGCATCTCATTAGGACAACCTCTGTATTCATCTCAGTCCAGATGACTCTTTGCCATCCTGAATCCAGGACAGCAGGGAAGTAGGGCCCTCTGGAGGCAAGAAGCCCTGAGGGTGATGTGTGTCAACCCCAAGGGAGCACCCTTCACTGCGCCCATCCCACACCCAGATGTCGGAGCTGCCCCTGCAGGCCCAGCGCACATGGACGGACTGGCCCGGATTCCCTCGGACAGGCCTGTGCCCACAGTGTATGGCCACCAACACGGGATACAGCAGGCAGCTATTACACTTCCAGCACCACTGGAGTCTCCTCAGGATAATTATTTATTATTCATAGTCATCAGCATCTTCATTAATTATTCATATGATCCTTAATTATTATCCTTAACAATAAGAGCAGTAAATAGCAGAAAAGTCCTTGAGGTGCCTAAGGCCCAGGGCCGGGTGCCTCCGGGCAGTTAGACCAGCTACTGCCCCAGGGAGTGGGGGGACCACAGACCCCCATCCACTGCCCAGCCCTGTCCCTGCCCCTGTGCTCCCCACACCAGGGCCCCTGGGGACCTCAGGAGGAGGTGGGCCCCCAAGGGCTGGGGGAGGGGCCGTGCCTTCCTATTCCTCTCCCGTCGGTGGCCAGGGCCTCCCGGGCAGGGCCTCCACGGGGAGGGGCCCAGGCAGTGCGCTGAACCCTGGGTGAGCCACATGTCCACACTGGGCAGCCCCACTAACTTCCCGGGTCTGAGCCGTGTCTGTGCAGGGGCTGGGAGGTTAGGGCCCCCAGCTGGCCCGGCAGGGAGAGGCGTCGAGCAGGTCCATCTTGGGGCAGCTCCTCGCACGCCATGAACTGGGAAACCTGGGGAGAAAACAAAGAGTGTGGGGGCCCCGGAGTAGAGGAGCGGGAGAGGGTCCGAGCAGAGAGAGGGTCCGGGAACTCTGGGGCCAGACAGGAAGGTGTTTGGAGAAGACAGGAGAAGGGCTGAGGGAGACAGAGCAGGCAGGACTCCAGCTGCCAAGGGAGGGGGTAAGACTGGACGTGGAGATATATGCTCTGGGTGGACAAGAGCCAGGCCAGGCAGCTGGGGCCCCGAGGCAGCATCTGTCTGACCCTGCAAGGAGCCCCAGGCCTCAGCCACTTCCCTCCCAGGGAACCTGGCCGCTGAATTCAACGCCAACGCGGAATAAGGGGCCTGAGCTGGCACCGAAGCTAGACAGAAAAAGAGACAAGGTTCCTGCCTGCAGTCTCGAAAGGACTCTGGGACCTAGAAACAGAGGCAGGCTGGCGGCCAGGCATCGGAAGGCCAGGGAGAGTGCCAGGGCAGGCGGGAGGGGCTTTGTGGGTGCTGACGAGTCTGCTGTGAGATCTCTGTGGGGGAGGCTGTGAAGGGAGACTGGCACATTTGCTGACGTGGGCCCTGGTGTCTGCAAACAGGAGCAGGCAGCATATGGGAGGGGAGAAGCCGCTGGGGGTGGGGGCCAGGGGGTGGCGGAGCCCAGGCCACCTTGGGTTGTCCGAAGAACCCCCAGCTTGAGACCCAGACACTGCTGTCCTGTCAGGAGGCCAGGAACACACAGGTCCACTCAGGAGAGGACAAAGGATGGCAGGGGCCCACCTCTAGCAGCGGGGGGAAAAGCCAACCGGAAGGGCCACCCGAGGCTTAGCCAAAGCCTCCAGGACAACCCCACAAAGTGCCGAGCATGAAAGTCATGGGTCGAGTGGAGAGTCAGACCTGGGGGTGTCAGCAACAGCAGGGCCGTGGGACTCTGTCCCAGGGGCGCGCTGGCACCCAGCACTCACCACCAGCCCCCCCAGGGCTCAACAGTCTCCCCCACATGCAGCCACGGACACAGGCACCCCAAGTAGACTCGGCCCCTCGGTCACCCCAAGGTGACCCCAGGGGAGCGCAGGCCACTTGGCCTACAGCCTGCCTTGGCCCAGCTGTCTGCGCGCTTTGTGCTCCGTGCTCACAGCTCCTCCTCCTCCAAGAATACCCCCTGGGAGGAGGGCAGGGATGGGGGAGGGGAGGAGGCTGGGGCCCAAGGCCACAGAAGGGGCAGCAAAGCAGGCCTGAGGTGGAATCGGCGCAGAAAAGGCAAGGCCGGGGATGCCGGGAACTCACCTGAGAAAGCGAGTCCAGGGTGAGGGTGGGGATGGGGCCTGCGGGCAGCAGGGGGGAAGTGGAGGCGGGGCCGGGCCCCGGGGTGGTCACAGCACTGTAGGCTGGTGGGACCAGTGTCATCTGTCTCTGCAGCAGCTGCAGGACAGTGGCCATGTCTGCGCTCAACCGCGTCTCCAGCCTGGGCGAGAAGGAGGAGGATGCTCTGGGTCTCAGAGAAGTGGAGACACCAGCAACTGTGACTTCAGGACCGCCCTGTGGACAGCCAGCTGGTCAACCCCCAGGCCCATTCTCCATCCTAGGTGTGGCAGCCCCAACTTGGCTCTGAATGAAGGAGAGGGCCAAGCCGCTGGGACACATGGACAGGTCTAGATGGAGCAAATGACTCCCACCCCCCGGCACCCAACACTGCCCGAAATCCACAGATCACGCTGCTGCACCACCCCATCCAGCACCTCCTAGCCTGTCCCCCTGGATACTCACCTATTGAGCTGCCTCTGGAGAGCATCCAGCCTGGTCTCCACGTCTCCCCGAGGCCGTCGGCCAGGGCTGGAAAGGGGGATGTTGAGGAGGCTGGGAGCGGGGGCAGGACAGCGAGGCAGCTCCTGGTACTGGCGGCCACGGCTGTCCCCCCAGAAGCTGAAGATGTTGGACACTCCTGAGAAGGCGCCTGCAGCCAGAGAGCAGGTTTGAGGCTGGAAGAGAGGCCCATGCCCCACCCGCCAGGCAGAGGTAGGGGGGTGGGAGGGCTCACCCTACCTGACAGTGGGTTACAAGTGTCACTGCTCTTCTCGCCATCCTCGGTCAGGGGGTCCCCACCCGGCGGCTCTCCGGGGGGCCTGGGGCTGGAGAAGGGCACCAGGCGGAGGGGGCTGGAGCTGCGGCCTGGGCCCTCATCCTCACTGCTCTCGGGGCTGGAGGGGCCGCTGGACAGGCTCTCCCCCCACGGCCCCCCCTGCCGGCCCCGGCCACTCGGCCCTGCCCCCGCCCGGCTCGGCCCCAAGGCCGACACCTCCCCTGGCTGCTCCGGGTCTGTGGGAGACAGAGAACGGGCCTCAGAGACGGCAGGAGGCACAGAGAGGAGGGGAGGGCCAGAAGGGGAGGGGAGGGGAGGGGAGGGGGCCGGGGGCAGGATGCACTGGG